>CM038629.1:1394635-1399635 GCA_021554675.1 Leuciscus idus
TTTATTAGCACAAACACAAAACAATATACACCTATGTACAAAGCATAGATCATCTGCACACACAACAAATTGGAAGCTCAGTGTCTGTTTTCATCTTCGGAGCTGTAGGTGACTAGCGGCGTTCTCTCTGAATTCGATCCACTTTGAAAACGTCTGTGGTGCGTCGCCCTGTATTTAGGAGTCGCCTCTAATCTCAACTGCAGCGTAGCACAGAGCTCTGTGAGCTCCTGGCTGGTGGTTGAACTTCATCAGACATCAGATCTATGGTGGCGCACTTCCAAATGCCCACGTCATCCTCACCTAGCACACCGTCTCGCTTCTAGCAGCTGTAAAAACAACCAATACAAACAATCAGTACTGTGATGCACTGTGTGTGGACACAAAACATTTATTAATGCACGTGAAAAATAGTCACATTGACTAAAAATCTTACCCTCTTTCTTCTCGCTCGACTCCGAGCTGAACTCTTCACAGCTTCGGCCTGCAATGCCAGATCTGGTTGTTTGTACCTGAAGTTCCTGCGTACTGTCTCGTAGTACGTCTTACAGGCAGCTGGAAAACAATTAAATGAGAGTGATATGAATAAAAACAACGCAAGTCACAGTAAAATGAAACAAGGAGAAAATAGTAAAAGTTACTTACAATGTCGTCATGATCAGCGTCATGAAAATCTGGACTTGCAGACATAGCTCTGAGTAAATGTGAGGTTACGCCCTCGTTATGAGGCGAGGTTACTCTATGGAAACAAAATGTATGATTAAGATCGTAAACTATAACGGATCTATTTTCTTATACAAGAGAATGAAAGCATATTCTTTGAATCTTACCTTTAAAATGTTTGTAAGTTTTTATGAAAGTAAAAAAATTAAAGAATGTAAGATTCTTTTTTTTTTTTTTTACCTTGATCCAGTTCGTAGCGCCCACAATTTGTCTCAGAGTTGAGAAGATGGCATACTGCTTCCTGTAAATTACAGGATTATTTACAATTATTAAACAAATAATAGCCATCACTCCCATGACCTCTTGCTTTATGATGAAATCATGAAAAACAGAATATTCTTACATTTCACAAGGCCTGACAAAATACAAAAGTGACCGATGAGATGAATACTTACTGGGTGTCAACATCTGGTTGTTTGTACCTGAAGCTCCTGCGTACTGTCTCGTAGTACGTCTTACAGGCAGCTGGAAAACAATTAAATGAGAGTGATATGAATAAAAACAACGCAAGTCACCGTAAAATGAAACAAGAAGAAAATAGTAAAAGTTACTTACACACAATGTCGTCATGATCAGCGTCATGAAAATCTGGACTTGCAGACATAGCTCCGAGTAAATGTGAGGTTACGCCCTCGTTATGAGGCGAGGTTACTCTATGGAAACAAAATGTATGATTAAGATCGGTATCTATAACGGATCAATTTTCTTATACAAGAGAATGAAAGCATATTCTTTGAATCTTACCTTTAAAATGTTTGTAAGTTTTTATGAAAGTAAAAGAATGTACGATTCTTTTTTTTATTTTTTTTACCTTGCTCCAGTTCGTAGCGCCCACAATTTGTCTCAGAGTTGTGAAGATGGCATACTGCTTCCTGTAAATTACATGATTATTTACAATTATTAAACAAATAATAGCCATCAATCCCATGACCTCTTGCTTTATGATGAAATCATGAAAAACTGAATATTCTTACATTTCACAAGGCCTGACAAAATACAAAAGTGACCGATGAGATGAATACTTACTGGGTGTCAACAGGTCTTTGCTCAGAGGTGCGCTAGCATCTTAAGGGCGAAAAAAACAAAGAATATTCAAAAATGTACAATTATTGAAATCAAACAAAAAGGTAAGAATTGCCACACTCTGCTCTTCTAAGCAAGACTGTCTGAAACATGTCATTAAGCCAATAAAATAAACTGTTACCAAACTTGATTCTCAAGCAGTAAGTAAAGACCAATTTATAGTTATGCGTCGACCTCCCGCTGTAGCTACAGAGTAGGCTGTGTACATAGCGTACCCTTTAGCACACCCTGACGTGCACCTCTCCCAAAATGTAACAATGCGTCAATTTTACGTGGACGGAAGCGCTGTGATTGGTCTAGAACGCCTCCCTCGGGTTTCACAGGCTTCTTTCTGCATGTGTAATTGTGCGTCAACAGGGACAACAATGCAGAAGTATAAATGAAACAGTGTAGCCTATAGCGTAGAGGCTCGGGCTTCGGTCTGACGCAAAAGTATAAATCAGCCTTAAAGGATTAGTTCACCTCAAAATGAACATTTCCTGATAATTTACTCACACTGAGTGACAAGATATTCATGTCTGTCTTTCCTCAGTGGAAAAGAAATTAAGTTTAAGGAAAACATTTCCATATTTTTAATGGCATATACTTTAATGGCAACCAAAGATCTCAATGTTCCAAGACGGTTCAAATGTCCGTCTCAATGCAGCTTCAGAGTCTCTACACAATCCCAGTCGAGAAATCAGGTTCTTATCTAGCAAAACCATCTGTCATTTTCTAAAATTATATATACACATTTATGTATTTTTTAAACAATTGTTTGTCTTGTGCTAGTCTGCTGGCATTACAGACATTTGAACCTTCTTTGAACATTGGGATTGTTGGTTGCCATTAAAGTCCAATCTCTGTAGAAAAATACTGAAATGTTATTCCTCAAAACTAAATTTATTTTCCACTGAAAAAAGAAATAAAGGTTGGGGCAACAGATAAAGTGAATACTCACTGGAAATTTCCTTGCGCTGAAATCTGGCTGCACATTTCTCCGGGTCAGAGAAGGCTTCCACAAGACATTCAAAGTTTGACTTAGAGTCTGAAACACATGAGTCAGCCAGTAAGTACGGTCATGTTGCCTATACTAAATGAATAATGAAATACTGGAGTCATTACTACGCTTAATTAAGAGTGAGAAGAACCTACTCATCTTGAATGGACAAAAAAAGCGAATGTTTTAGTTTCATCTTTCCATAGAACATTTGAAAAGTAACTGAAACTACTGGAACTTCAAAGTTTGAAGGTCCAGTAGTGTCAGTTACTTTTCAAATGTTCTATGGAAAGATGAAACTAAAACATTCGCTTTTTTTGTCCATTCAAGATGAGTAGGTTCTCACTCTTAATTAAGCGGCTTAAATAACTCTGACCAGCACTGTATATATTTAAAATAGATTATTCACAAGCAGTAAAAAACTACTTGTCTTGAATGGAGTGTGACTTTGTGCAGAGCAATGTTTTGTGCAGGGGGAAAAGTACTTACCAGGAGTGGACATTTCACTGCCAGGACGCTCCACTTGGCACAATCTTTATTAGATAAAACACATTAATAAGCCTGTGACTTATGTTGTACACAACACAATATTATGTTTAAGTTGTCATCAGTACTCACCAGTATTGTGCAACATGCTGGTGTCCTCAATGGGCTGCAGCTTCCTTCGTACATTATTGAAGGGGGTAACGTTATATCTTGACGCTTATACAGACGTAATGTAAAATAAAATATATAAAGTTAAAGAATTTAATTTTTAAACTGCAATTATAAATTAAGAGAAAACGATTACCCCTGATATTCTCATCCGAATCCAATAATACTGCAAAATAAAAATCATTTGTATAAAATTTCAGGCCCAATTTGTATCAAACGATTTTATATTTCAAATGTATAAAATATCTGAAAATGAGAATACCATTTCTAACAGAACCCTCCGATTTCTTTTTTTTTTTTTTTGTGCTTCCTCGTAACGTTAAGTTAACATTAGATCTAATCACCTTATCGTCCTTCTCCTCTGCCTGGTAACGTTGTTACGTTAGGTGTCACATTCACGACGCACATTTATAAATGAGACAATTCACCTTTAAACCCACCTTGCATCATCTGTGAACCCCGTAGCAAGCTGCTAACGTTATATGGACAAGCTAACTTAGTTAGCAAAGAGCTAAGTTAGCCAGTCAGACTCAGAACTCTATGCCATGCTGCTATATATCGGTTTACGTGCAGTTTAGTTTCCCAAATTGACATATTCTCTCGTGTACAGCTAAAATAACATGGAAACTGAACATGAACCATGAGCAGCAAGCTAACTTAAAAAAAAAAAAAAAAAAAAAAAGCGCCAAAAGCTAACGAGAAGTTGTTTACACAGAGAGTGCGCGCGCGCGACCGGCTCTCTCTCTCTCTCTCTCTCTCTCTCTGGTCGTTCTTTTAGTTAAAACATGCGCCCTGTCACAAACGCAGCCGTTCATCTACATTACTCACCGATCAAATAAGACTTTGGCGGGACAAAAATTCACTTTGGCAGGCGCTAAAACAAGTTCAATGCAGGAAAATTCATGCGTGAGTTTCCATTAGACTCGCACGGTAGCCAGGCAAATGGCGAGCTCAGCTGTTGTTGACGCTGTGTGTGCTTCAAGATTATGACGCAAGTGCTAAGATTCCGATTGGCCAAGAGAAAAAGTGCTAAGATTCCGATTGGCCCAGAGAAATTTAAATTATAAGATTTATCCAATAATGTTTCGCAATTCTAGCCTGCATGGCAGTTTACTGTGAGAAACAATACAGAAAATACAGGAATATATAATTTTTGTGTTTTGTTAGCTTAAGTTTCAGTGTGGATTGTTTGTGTAACCTTTTGACATTAATGAAGATAATTTAATATTTTGTCTAAATCATGCAGAAAACCATCTATCTTTGGATAAAAGCGTCTGACAAATGGATAAATGTAAAATAATATATATTGCCACTGTACACTGTAAGTCCAGATGTTCCTTCATGAACAACAGCCTTTTAAAGTGGATTTTAATGTGGTTATTCAATTTGTCCCATTTTGTCTGTTTAATAATACTGCTATCACAAAAAGGGCAGTGAAAATTTCTGCAACATGTTGTGCATTGCTCCAAAAGTGGTAGCGCTATTCAAACTCCACTGGCTACCTGTCACATTCAGGATTGATTTTAAAATTTTACTATTTGTGTATAAAGCTCTTAACAAACCG
>CM038629.1:1404635-1689838 GCA_021554675.1 Leuciscus idus
GGTCAGTTGCCTTGGAGCGTTCTGGTTCAGATGGATTGGTCACGCTCTGTTTGTGAGACTGAATGGCCTGGATTGCACTGAGCTCAGCAATCACACTCTTAGCCGGGATAATAATGTCATGTTCCGACTCATTTGAGACCACAACAGGTAGTCTGCCTGGTAGATCAACGAGACAGGGCTTTACTAGCAGCCCCCCGGGCAGAGAAGAGGATGAAGGGTACTCCATGATAGCAGACCTCTCAGTATGGAACTCTTTAACTGATGCCACTCCCTCCAGAACAACTGTTCCTCCTGCTGGAATGAGTTGTCTGTCTCTGCCTTGCATCCTCACCAGTCCGATGTTACTGTCATGGCTTTGTTCCTGTCGCAGTTGAAGTACATTCAGCACCGTCCTGTAGCCATTTGGGACAGGATGGTGGCTTGCTGGACTTTTCTCTCTGCACATACCATACGCTACATCGAGTGTGTTTGTACCAACCAGTATCTGGTACCCTGAAGTGCCGCTCTCTGGAACAACCAAGGCCAATGTTGGGACTTCATATTCAGCTCCAAGGAACTGTTTTGGGAAGGTGATTGTGACTTCGACATATCCAAGGTAGGGCACAGATTGACCATTGGCCCCTTCAACTTCCAGGAGGTTATAGAGTGGTTCAATCTGCTGCTCAGGTAGGTATTCGTCATAGAAGGACTTGGTGACTGTGGTTACTTGCGAACCGGTGTCAAGGAGACAGCTGAACTGTTCGCCCTGGATGGTAACTAGGCCTGTACTTTTTGTGCCTATAAGTTTTTGCGGGACTCTGAAGGGGTGTTTTCTAACATTAGATTGGTTCAAGGCAGCACTGAACTTGGGCTCGGCATCACTTTTATCCTTAGCAGGGCGTTGGTGAACTGCTTCAGCCTCAGTTTGCCCTGCAACTGAGACTCCATCTAAAAATCCTTATTATCGGGTGAGTGTTCTTTAGCCTCCCAGAGGCGCCGCTTTTCTCTCAATTGATCTCTTTTTTCATTGACGAGAGTGGGGTTTGGATTGTTACTGCAAGCTGAGGAGATGTGACCGTCCTCGCCGCAGTTGAAACAATACCAAGGTCTCGGCTGGGTGCTTGTCTTTGAGTTGGTAGGTTTCCAACTTGGTGCTCTAGGGTCAAGTTTAGATGCTGGCCCACCTGATGGATGCTCAGTGTTCCCCTTGGTCTTCGGGGCTTTCTTGACTTTCTTAGACATCAGTGTGGTGAGTTGGCTCTGCAGAGACGCCACCTGCTGTTTAAGCTCTGTCAATGGGTCAGACTCAGGCTGGAATGCTGCTTGTTGACTGCAGACGCATGCACTCTGAGAACTTGCCATAGCCCGCTGCCGGTGTGAGCCAAGGTGCTTCTTCATACGTGTAGCTTTAGCTGCCTGCCTATCCTCCTCAGTGCGGATTAATAACAGGAGCTCTGAAAATGCTGGTGGGTGACTTTTCTTTTCTTCAAGGTTGAGGTCAGAGAGCAAAGGGTTGTCCCAACACCCACGACAAAACTGTTTGAGGATGTGTCTATCTGCTTCTCCAGCAGCAGCTCCTCCTCTCTTAACAGCAAGGTTCAGGGCAGCTTGAAGGCGGCAGAGGTAAGTAGAGGCCTTTTCACCGGGATCCTGAAGAGTATTCATAAATTGGGCGAAAAGCTCCTCGCCGTCCTCAACGGTTCCAAAGGCTGCGTCCAGCAGTTGAAGGTAGGTTTCAGGAGTAGCTTCAGGGCTCAATCTTTTGACAATGTCTGCTGCAGGGGAGAGCAAACTTTCAAAGATTTTCCGTGATTTCTGAAGATTAGACAGGGTGGGGTCTTTCCTGAGAAGCTCAACATGTGAACGCCATGTGTCGTAGTCTGTCTCACTATTGGGTCTGGGGAGCTTGCCTGAGAATGAACGAAGCTTGATGGGAAAGTGTGAATGTGTGTTTAATTCATCTCTCCTCACAATGTGCTCAACAATGACCTTTTGAATTTCAGGTGGATTCAGGTCGCTCTCCACAATGGACAGAGTTCGCTTCACACCAGCTGGTGGGCATGGCTCAGCACCACTATGAATGAACCTTTCCCGAGAAGAATCTGGGAGCAGCTGGGGGTGTGGGGGTTCAAATGTGTCAAGAGGCGTGTTGAGCTGTCTAGCTCCAAACTCATTATCACCACTGCCATCAGTCTCGATTGTCTCACTGATCTCTGACATCATGTCTTTCAGCACCTCTTCGAAGCCTCGTCCACTCAGTTTCGCTAACTTCTTTATTTCATCAAGGTAGGCTTTGGTAACACTGCAGCCAATTTTAGTGGTGTACACACTTGCCAGAGCTTGAACGTAGTATTTTACATCTGGATTGTCCTTAAGTTCATGTGTGTAGGGCAGAAGAGGGGCTAAGGCTTCAATAGCAACACCATCTTGATACTCAATAATCAGGTTTTTATAAAACTCTGAGTTAATGTCAGTAACTGGGACAAGTCTCATGGAGCCATACTTCTTAAGGAAGTCTATGACCTCCTCATCTTCTGGTGATTCAATCAAACCACTCACCATTACTGCATTGGGGACTTTGATACCTGAGCTTGTTATGAACTCCATGTTTAGTAAAGAGTGATCTATAAAAAGATAACAAAGAGCTCACACACTTAAAAATAGTTTCACACACGTGTGATGTGGTTCACTGCTAACACATAACCAGACTCCTGGCTGGCTCGCCAATTGTAACCCGTGTCTCAGGTGTAACCGATAACTAATTTAAGTAGCTATAAATTAAAGCTGGCTGATAACAGAAGCTCTAGGTACGACTACGGAGCCTGAAATAGTAAAAGGTCAGCAGAGAACAGACAACACAAAACAAGTCAATTTGAGAAATGTATTATACAAAATTGAAGACAGTTATTTACATTCCCTGCCTATCTAAGCCGGCTTCCTGAGTGCACAACGCACAATAAACCCCACAAAAAAAATAACTTAAAATAAAGAGAAAGTCCATGGAAGTTCTTGGTGTGTGTGTGTGTTTCTTGGAGTATGTATGCTCTTTTCACTACCCGGGTAGGTTTACGTGTGTTCTTATCTGTGTTTCAAATGAAGGCACAGGATGATGATGGTTCCAAAGATGCCACGGCTGGCCACACCAGGCTCTTGGTCCGTTCACTTCTGCGGATGGCTCGCCACTGACCACCAGGGTCAGATTCAGATGGTCTATCCCTTTCTAAAACCAATCTATACATACAGTACAGAATGCATTAGTTACTATTGCCTCATTTCTGTTCAAATCTAATAAACTTTTCTCCATTCAAATGTCAAATCAAATATAACCAATTGTAAAGGATATAAATACTCTAATCATTATGTAAATGAATAGGTACACATCACACCACATAGTCAGTTCCAATGAACAACTATCAATCATGTACTTCCATCTCACAGTATGGAAATAAAATCATGAGATTTCTGAAACCAGATATTTATGATTTTAACCTTTTAAATCTATTTATGCATCTTAATAACATTTTAAACATCACATTTTAATATATTTATTCTTTTTAACAGTTAAGATGAACTTCTGCTCCTCATATACATATCAAACATGTATATTTGCAATTAAATGAAGTAAATCACCCTTATTTTACATATGAAAACAAGAGGATAAACACTACCTCAATTAAATGACTTCTAAGTCAACAAAACAGAGTATAAAGGCACCTTTAGCGGTGTGAATACCATCAAAGATCTGCTACAGTGGTGACTAGCTTATCTGAGCTAGAAAACAAACCAAAACAAATTCACATTTAAATGTTAACGATTAGCACGCGGCTAGCGCGATTAGCGATCTTTTATGAGCATCTCAAACAACATAAAACAATCTGAATCTGTGTCTATATAGTATCAAACAGCAAGAATCAGGTTCAAAACTCCGATTGGTTTTAAAAGAACGGTATTTCGCGCCATAATGGAGCTAGCACAATCAGCATAACACTCGCATTAGTATTATCATCCTTACCGGAGATTTCTCGGGGAGCTCGCAGAGATATGCGGCTTAACTCTCTCTCGTAACTTTAAACCTAATGGACACACAATATTTCAGTATTTGGTAATATTTGGAGATTTTTCTTTGAATTTCTATCCCTCAGAGGATATTTTCCATACCAGTCTTTGTTGCTTTCTAGCAGCGTCTTCACTGGAGGAAAGGCGTGTTTGATTTAATAGAAAAAATCCCTGGGGTGTACGCGCCACCCTCAGGCAGAGTAGAGAGTTGCACTCCAGTAACCTTGTGCGGGTTACATGTGTGTTATTAAACATGATTCCTCTGCTTTAGGTTATGTGTGTGTTATTAACCCTCTGGGGACCAAAAACGCGCCCGCGCGTTTTGCTCGTTTTTTTTTTTTAGCAATGAAAATAAACACTAAATGCTCTGTTAATTTTGATCTTTCATTTTCGTGTAATACATCAATCGATCCTGTTCAGTTTCTATTTTTTTTCTGTATATTCACAATAAAAATAAAGTGTTTTGCTTTTTGACAAATAAAGAAACTTTAACATGATGCGATTTCTGCCTTCTCTCTGTCAGTGAACTCCCGTTTGAAACGCGTTTGAAAATGATCTATAACTCTGCGAAAATTCAGTCAAACAGGCAAACAGACCCACGGGCATAAAGCTTGAGATCGCAGCTTTTAAATGAAGTAATTTATATAAAAAACAAATATTATCAGCTTCTGTAATCTGTATAAAAAGAGAGCGATTCCAGTCGAGCTCATTACGAGCTCATTGACTTTAATTCGTTCACGCCTACTCACGGAGCGCGCTATTCATAAGATAATGTGTTAAGCCGTCTATGCAAAACAGGTAAACGCCCCCAAGCAAATGCATTAAAAGCTTCAAGTTTCATCATTCAGTCACCTGCGCGTTGGGAAGATGACACGGTACACCGGTGCGGAAGCCCTTCAGTTCGTCCTGGATACTAGCGACGAAGAGTCCACATTTTCATCAGAAGAGGAGCGCGACTACTCTGATGACGACCGTTTGTATTTTGAAGAGCGTCTTGATCCAGCCGTGGATAGAATTTCGGATGAGTAAGTATTTATTCTTACTTGCATTAGTTGACAAGCTATTCAAAACATGAGCTTACATATTATACTGGGTGGACTTGCCATCCAGAGTATTGACATTTGATATCTACCTATATTCAACACGATCTAATGAAAGTGCATATCTATACCATGAATTTAATATCTCGTACCATTTCAACGTCAAAAATGTTTTGTTTTGTTTTTTTTGTGTACATATGCTACACCCCTTGGTTAGGAAATTTGTATTTGTATGTGTAGCCTAAATGATATGTTTAGATCATTATGTATGAAAGATAGAATTTAGAAAGTAGGCCTAGTAGGTGTTTAGATTATATTTTGACTATATAAATGCTGCCTCATTATCATTAACGATGCATGCTCGCAAATATCAGTTGTAAATGTGTGTAAATGTGCTGAAATGTGTAAATATACCCAGTTAATGAAGTGCACAAATGTGTTAGGCTAATGTTTGCGGTGTGCCTCTCCGGTAATGGCCCATTGACACGCATATAGGCTTATTGCACGCGTCTAAAATTATTTACATCAGTTATTCATTATAGACTAATTCTACTATAGTTATATTTATGTAATAATATTCTTCAACTTTTTTAAAAGGAATGTAGCGTCATCACTACGTCCGCCTGCAACTCGGAGTGCGCTTAGCAACACAGTCAGAAATCAGAAAGAGTAAGTACATATTTACCCACTATTTTACAGATGTTAGTTACATTTTGTTTATACTTAGTGTTAATAATATGAGCCTGTATGACTTTATTATTTATTTTTGGAGATTGGTTGATGTTACATATGTTTTATGTTATCAGCATTGCTAAATGTCCATCAGTTATGCATGTGCTGGAATGGTACTCTGTAAAATATATGATAATAACAGTTTTTAACTTTTTTTAAAAGGAATGTAGCTTGTTCACTCTCGCCTTCCACTGCAACTCGCAGGACACGCAGCAACGGAAATCAAAAAGAGTAAGTACATATTTATCTACTATTTTACAGATGTTAGTTACATTTTTGTTTATATACTTAGTGATGATACAAATGTAGCCTATATGTGCCTGTGTGGCTTTGCAAAAAATGTGGTGTTATGCATGCACAATATAACAATTATTGATTGGTAATGTTAATATAAAAGAGCTTATATTGTGTTGCTTTATCAGCATTGCTAAATGTCCATCAGTTATGCATGTGCTGGAATAGTACTCTGTAAAATATATGATAATAACAGTTTTTAACTTTTTTTAAAAGGAATGTAGCTTGTTCACTCTCGCCTTCCACTGCAACTCGCAGGACAGGCAGCAACGGAAATCAAAAAGAGTAAGTACATATTTACCTACTATTTTACAGATGTTAGTTACATTTTTGTTTATATACAGTACTTAGTGATGATACAAATGTAGCCTATATGTGCCTGTGTGGCTTTGCAAAAAAATGTGTTGTTATGCATGCACAATATAACAATTATTGATTGGTAATGTTAATATAAAAGAGCTTATATTGTGTTGCTTTATCAGCATTGCTAAATGTCCATCAGTTATGCATGTGCTGGAATAGTACTCTGTAAAATATATGATAATAACAGTTTTTAACTTTTTTTTAAAAGGAATGTAGCTTGTTCACTCTCGCCTTCCACTGCAACTCGCAGGACACGCAGCAACGGAAATCAAAAAGAGTAAGTACATATTTATCTACTATTTTTTTACCTACTACTGTGGCTTTGCAAAAAATGTGTTATGCATGCACAATATTACAATTATTGATTGGTAATGTTAATATAAAAGAGCTTATATATTTTTTGTTTTATCAACATGCTGATTGCCCTGCCCTGACATGCTGATAGTACTTTGATCAACCTTTATTAACCTTTATTAATATTATTATTTTTATAGGAATGTGGCAAAGAGGGCCAAGACAAACATTCAGACGAGCAACAAGGAGTCCACTCTGTCATGGAAAACAGAGACTGACATTGATATGGTTCCACAGACTCTGAGATTCCTGCCTGCCCGGGAACTTGGACCACAGCTGAGTTCTGCTGACACACACACTCCCCAGACTCTCTTCAAAATGTTTTTTTCTGAGAATGCAGTTTCAACTCTGTGCCACAACACCAATGCTCAGGCTGCTGGTGCAATTGCAAAGGGGCGCAAATTTAAATGGACTGATGTCAGCATCAGTGAGATGTACCGCTACATTGGGCTGGTGTTTTACATGGCCATGGTGAAGGTCAGCTCCATCAAGGACTACTGGCGGCAAGACAGTCTTTTCTCTTTGCCTTTTCCTGCCACAATCATGGCAAGAGAGAGATACCGCACCATTTCATGGAATGTGCACATGAGTCACCCAGATGCAGATAAGGAGAATGACAGAAAGAGGGGCACACCTGAACATGACCGTCTTTTCAGAGTCAAACCTCTCATGGAAACTATCCGTCATGCTTGTAAATCCATCTATCATCCTAGAAGAAACTTAGCTGTGGATGAAAGAATGGTGGCATGCAAAGCACACACAGGTATGACACAGTACATGAAAGCTAAGCCAACCAGATGGGGTTTCAAGTTGTTTGTTCTTGCAGACTCCTCAAATGGATACACTTTGGACTTTTCTGTGTACACAGGAAAGAACAACTTTCCCACAGGCCATGGACTGTCATATGATGCTGTAACATCTCTTTTAGACTGTAAAGTTTTAGGCTCTGGGTACCATGTGTACATGGACAATTTTTACACAAGCCCAAAGCTCCTAAAAGACTTGTTTGCAATGAAGTTTGGTGCATGTGGGACTTACAGGGACAACAGGAAGGACTGCCCACGTGATACAACTAATTCACTCTCAAAAAAATCTGCCAGGGGATCCATCAGGTGGATTCGGGATGGACCTCTTGTATTTGTGAAGTGGATGGACACACGTGAGGTATCTGTCTGTTCCACCATTCAATCTGCTTATACTGGTGAGACTGTGCAGAGGAGGGTGAAAACACAAGATACATGGAGGACAATGACATTTCCATGTCCTGCACCTGTGACTGCCTACAACAAACACATGGGTGGTGTTGACCTGTCCGATCAGCTCTTACAGTACTACACTGCACAACACAAAACAATGAAGTGGTACAGAAAGATCTTTCTACACTTCTTGGACATTGCTGCCACCAATGCTTTCCTTATCCACAAAGAGCTATCTGGTAACATGACCCATAAACAGTTCATGGAACAGCTTATTGCAGAGCTCTGTGGTGTGTCACAGAAAGTAGCACCAACACAAACCAGTAGTGACCATGTGCCGGTTCCAGGAGTGGAGCTGATCTCAGATGCAAAGAACATTTGCACAGTTGGACGCAAGATCTGTGTGCTTTGCAAAGGACAGCTTGGTAAAAGGCAGGACACACCTTGGAAATGCCAGGCATGTAATGTTCACTTGTGTCTTCAGTTGAACAGGAACTGTTTTCAGAAATGGCACCAAGACATGTAACTGTATTCTCAAAACAATCGGATTGCTTTGATTTCACTACTTATATCCACCTTTCCAAACTTCCGCTACTAGCCTTAGCCCGCTAGCATAGCAGGCGTGGTCTGCGAGGATAGCGAACTGCCTTTACTTTTGTTTATTTATCGCTCACAATTGCTTTGTTTATAGCCGACTGATTATTTATTTTGGTCACATTTGATTTGCTTAGAGCTCGCATCAACGGAGCATAAGCATTTACTGTGAGATACCTTTTGTTTTTACAAAATTACAATAAAACAGATTGAAAAACAAAACATTTGAATCTCCTCATTCTTTAAGGCTGCCTCACTTGATGGCCCATTAGCACTTGGGGGAGCGTCTATGTCACACCCCTGGTCTGAATCTCATTAATATTGATGACCCATTACCACTCCCACGCATAAACCTCTTCTGACAAAAAAACTGTTTTACAATGTTTAAATCAATGTTGTGTTTTATGTGAAAGATTAGGCAGGATGATTTTCAGATCATTTTGAAGCTAGAACTCAAAGGGACAACATCAATTAATCAAAAGTCTTGTGGACAGATATTTAATATGTGTTTTGTGGTCTTAATTCAGCAACTTTCATTTTAATTTTTTCCAAAAACCACGCATAAACATTATTCTCTTAAAAATACAAACATCTACATACACGTTGCT
Organism: Leuciscus idus; assembly: GCA_021554675.1. Classification (NCBI taxonomy): domain Eukaryota; kingdom Metazoa; phylum Chordata; class Actinopteri; order Cypriniformes; family Leuciscidae; genus Leuciscus; species Leuciscus idus. Next base: position 1,413,852 of record CM038629.1, read on the forward strand.
CGCATATTATAGTAGGCCTGTTTGTGCTATATAGAGTGATTTTACACCTTTGCCATTAACATGTTTATAAATAACTGAAAAAAGCACAAATGTCAGAGCATGTCAGAACATCTCAACGACCCCAAAAACAGCTTGGTCCCCAGAGGGTTAAACATGGTTCCTCTGCTTTAGGTTATGTGTGTGTTATTAAACATGATTCCTCTGCTTTAGGTTATGTGTGTGTTATTAAACATGATTCCTCTGCTGTAGGTTATGTGTGTGTTATTAAACATGATTCCTCTGCTTTAGGTTATGTGTGTGTTATTAAACATGATTCCTCTGCTTTAGGTTATGTGTGTGTTATTAAACATGATTCCTCTGCTTTGGGTTATGTGTGTATTATTAAACATGATTCCTCTGCTGTGGGTTATGTGTGTATTATTAAACATGATTCCTCTGCTTTAGGTTATGTGTGTGTTATTAAACATGATTCCTCTGCTGTGGGTTATGTGTGTGTTATTAAACATGATTCCTCTGCTTTGGGTTATGTGTGTGTTATTAAACATGATTCCTCTGCTGTGGGTTATGTGTGTGTTATTAAACATGATTCCTCTGCTTTGGGTTATGTGTGTGTTATTAAACATGATTCCTCTGCTTTGGGTTATGTGTGTGTATTAAACATGATTCCTCTGCTGTGGGTTATGTGTGTGTTATTAAACATGATTCCTCTGCTTTGGGTTATGTGTGTGTATTAAACATGATTCCTCTGCTTTAGGTTATGTGTGTGTTATTAAACATGATTCCTCTGCTGTGGGTTATGTGTGTGTTATTAAACATGATTCCTCTGCTTTGGGTTATGTGTGTGTTATTAAACATGATTCCTCTGCTTTAGGTTATGTGTGTGTTATTAAACATGATTCCTCTGCTGTGGGTTATGTGTGTGTTATTAAACATGATTCCTCTGCTTTGGGTTATGTGTGTGTTATTAAACATGATTCCTCTGCTGTGGGTTATGTGTGTGTTATTAAACATGATTCCTCTGCTTTGGGTTATGTGTGTGTTATTAAACATGATTCCTCTGCTGTGGGTTATGTGTGTGTTATTAAACATGATTCCTCTGCTTTAGGTTATGTGTGTGTTATTAAACATGATTCCTCTGCTTTGGGTTATGTGTGTGTTATTAAACATGATTCCTCTGCTTTAGGTTATGTGTGTGTTATTAAACATGATTCCTCTGCTTTGGGTTATGTGTGTGTTATTAAACATGATTCCTCTGCTTTAGGTTATGTGTGTGTTATTAAACATGATTCCTCTGCTTTGGGTTATGTGTGTGTTATTAAACATGATTCCTCTGCTTTGGGTTATGTGTGTGTTATTAAACATGATTCCTCTGCTTTGGGTTATGTGTGTGTTATTAAACATGATTCCTCTGCTGTGGGTTATGTGTGTGTTATTAAACATGATTCCTCTGCTTTGGGTTATGTGTGTGTTATTAAACATGATTCCTCTGCTTTGGGTTATGTGTGTGTTATTAAACATGATTCCTCTGCTTTAGGTTATGTGTGTGTTATTAAACATGATTCCTCTGCTTTAGGTTATGTGTGTGTTATTAAACATGATTCCTCTGCTGTGGGTTATGTGTGTGTTATTAAAGACGCTTCTGCTGTAATATATTGTGTACTGTACTAAACCTGTTAGTGGGGGTGGGGGTGGGGGGGGGGGGGGGGGGGCATTTAAAAACAGAGACATTTAAAGATGATGTCAGAAGACAAAGATGTTAAAGTTAGAAGCAACAATGAAAGAAATACAGGAACAGAAAGTTAAAGTCGAGGGAATTAAGACACACATTCAAGAGAATGAAACAATATCACAGTTTATTGATCAATGAGTGTGTGAATGAAGGATCTCATGATGTCTTGGTCTCTCATGCATGGTGGACCAGGTTTCAAAGCACTAGATAGCCCATTATTCAAACTAATGTGGCCAAGCAGATTCTGCAGAAGAGTTAGACTTAACTTAGCTTCCGTTTATCATAAATTATGTGTGTTGATGAATGTTCATATGTGAATACAAGCCTACATTTAATCTGTTCATCATATAAAGCGATCGAGTCTCATCAGAATATTTTGGAATAAAACGTTTAATTCATATGGATTAGTTTTACGATCTATTTATGAACGTTAAAGTGGCGTAGCTGTCAGTGGAGGGACAGAAAGCTCTTAGGTTTCATCTAAAGTATCTTCATTTGTGTTCTGAAGATGAACGAAAGTCTTACGGGTTTGGAACGACATGAGGGTGAGTAATTACTGACAGAAACTTCATTTGTGGGTCAACTATGTCATTAAGTTCAGTGAGAATTTTGTGCAAAAACTTTATTTTCTCTAATGTTCTTGAATGTTAACAATGCAAATGCATAAAACAGTTCATAAATACACAATTAAAAGAGAACACTTCCAATGGTAAAAAGTGGATTTGGTAGTTTCAACAGTTGGTATAATGTTGCATAATTAATTAAAAGACTACAATAAATGTTGGTTTGTTTTTTCTCTGAAAATAAAAATTCCAAAAATAAGAGGAAATGTTGCATATTCTGTTTTGTTTCATTACACTATTGCAGAATCCAGATAAGAAATGTTATTTTCAGTCCTTGGTCATGTATTTCTAGACAAGTATATAGACTGTAGTTCAGTTATGTTTTATAAATGAGTACAGCGTTGTTTCTCAAAATCATTGTGAAATGCAAAGATCTAAATATAATGTTGTAAATACAAACAATTTACTTCAGAAATCTAGGTTTAGATGAGTAGAGCACCCAACATGAATACTTGCTCAATACTTGCTCAATCTTAAAAAGAGTGACTGGTATAGGAAGAACTTATGATATGATCTGCATTGGTGGCCAAAAGTTTAAAATGTTTAGGTCTCTAATGCTCACAAAGGCTGTAGTTATTTAATACATATTAATAATAATCAGCAAGAACAATAATATTGTGAAATATTACAATGTAAAATAGCTGTTTTCTATGTAAATATATTGTCAAATGTAATTTTTTCCAGTGAATATAGTCAAAGCTGAATTTTCAGCATCATTACTCCAGTCTTGTCTCATGATCCTTCCAGAAATCATTATATGTATATCTATATATTCATCATATGTTTGTGATAAATAAACCATGATACTTTTTCAGGATTTAGTTTAAAAAAAACGAAAAGTAAAAAACTATTTTGTAACATTATAAAATTATTTACTGTCACTTTTGATCAATTTAATGCATTCTAACTAAATACAAATATTATTGTTAATGTTAAATATTAATGTCCAGTAGTGTACACAAACATATTAAACAGTTTTCAACATTGTTAATAATATTAAATGTTTCTTGTAAGGGCAATAAAATAAATTACATTCTAAACTATATTTAAATAGAAAACAGTTATTTTAAATTGTAATAATATTTCACAGTATTACTGTTTTAATATATTTTTTATCAAATAAATGCAGCTTAAGTGACCATAAGAAAAAACATTAAAAATCTTAAATATTCCAAACATTTGTTCCAGTGTATGTGTGATCTATATGGGTTGAGGAATATTTCCAAGGAAGTTAATAACTTGCTCCAAAAGATCAGTTCCTAAATCATCACGTCTTCCACCAAGAGGGTTGACCTGCTGCACAAGTTGTTCCATGACTCCTCCTGGAACGTTGAAGTGGTTGGCAGGAATCTCAACAGATTCTGGCCAGTTGAAAATTGTCTGAAAATCTTGGGGGTTAGTAACTTCTTCTGAAGCTGGAGGAAAGTTTACATCTGCATCTGGCTCTTCATCTGCTCCGAGGATTCCACGTATCCCTGTCTGGTTTTGAGTTAGCTGTGAGAGACATCCTCGGATGAAGAGCTGATGGGGAGACATGTACCGTTCAGTTCTCAGCTTGTGGTGGTTCCACTGATGAATGAACAGTTGGAGATCCCTGTTAATTAGAGGTATATACACATAATGCAGTGCCCACAGGTGCATTTCATTGGTACTGTCAATTTTACCTTCACTTTCTGACTTTCCAAAAGCATGAATAAGGCATAGTAAGTATTGGAGATGCCCCGCCAAACGTCTCGCCACAATCTCTCGATCCTTTGGTTGTGTGTGCTCCTTCCTCTCAGAGCACTTCCTCTGGTGAATCCCCGGAAGACATTCATAAATAGGCAGACTGCATTATTCTCCCCTCTTGAAGTAAGACTCTTGAAGGTAAACCATACTGGCCAATGGCTTCTACAAAACTGTGGAAAACTGCGATTGTTGGAAGAAGCCTTTAAGAATACAACAAGCCTGCTGTACCCGTCAATCCCACCATCTATGACAATCCTCCACCAAAAAAAAAAAAGAAAAAAAAAAGGTATGTAAGGTACACTGAAAACTGATCAAATTACGTAACTTTTATTCTGGTAGTCATCTCTAAAGATCTAAAGCCAAGTATGCCGAAGGTGATGGAAATGAATGCTACTGGATTTATTTGTATTTGGCAGATAACATCTTAATATTGTGCCTGTTGCATTTCAATGAAACCCGAGTAAAAGAGTAAAATCTAATTAACAACAACAACAAAAAAAATTATTTGTTTGTTTTAGCAGTGTGCCACTGTCTATTTTTTACATGAAAGAAAAATAATAGAAGGACCATATACCTGATTAACTTATGATTACCATCCAAATGCCATGAGGAATTTGGCCCGGCAACCTGATAGACTCTCCTGTGCAGTCTACGTGTGGTGACTCTCTGGGCTGCTCCCACTGGATTAGTCCTAATTAAACTCTGTCGGACTCTGTGCCGCTGCACTACAATACCCTGACCAGCCAGACATGCCCAGACTGATTCTGCTCCAAGTTCATCATTTCCTCCAACTAGTTCTCTGACTCTGTTATCAAGGTCAGAGTCGGACAGATCAGTAGATCTGTCTCTAAGTGAAATACTGAATTCCCTGTTGATAGAAGAGAGCAAATGTGAGACTCATGGATTCAAACCCAAGATCATTTTGTTGCCCTGTACACAAATTCTCCTCTATATGTATATTAAGTTAATATTGTTTATAATCAGTCAATCAATCAATCAATTCATTATCTTTAGGGTTTATCCCTATCACTTTATAGTTTATATAATGAATATTTGCTGCTCAGTACTGAACACTCTTGATGTTTAAAACTTTTTCAAACTGTTTGTTGAAATAGGGGTTATGTGGGTTTGACACTTTCAGATGGAGCAATGAAGCATAGGTACTGTGAGAACAACGCTTCTGAGTAGTTCAGAGTCAGACTTATTTATCCATGTGCTAAACCACATATACTCTGTAGGATCATGGGAGGGCTGTAACCTATCTCAGCATCTCAGGCCATAGGCGGGGGAAACACCCTGGACATGGGCTCATTCTGAACCTGCAACTGACCTGAGCTGCATGTCTGTGGATTGTGGGGGAAACCGGAGGACCCGGAGGAAACCCACAGAGAAAAAGGGAGAACATGCAGAGAGCCGGGACCTTATTGCTCTGAGGTGGCAGCGCTACCCACTGAGCCATCATGCCACCACTCACAATGGACTTATGTGCAACTCAAATCCCACGTACATACAGATCTCGATTTTTAGGTGATGCTGTACATAAAATTAACCCTAATTATACCATGGTCTGGGTGAATACTTGATTCTGATTGGCTGCAGGGTGTCCATTAAAAAGTGATAGAGGACACCTAGTAAAGGAGTTCTGGTGAAACTGACTGTTTACCGTTCGAAATGAATAAATAAATGCGCTGCTACATCAGCTGTGAGTAACCATAGCAACAGGCAGTAAACTGAAGGGTTCTACGAGCTGAGCGGACTATAAATATCTACGTCAGGCGTAACCAGGGAAACCAAGTTATTGTTTGTAAAAACTTTAGATTTCGATTGTCCACTGTCAGGTATTAATGGACTGCATGAACAACTGCATGAACAACTAAGAAAAATAACCTCACCTTAAACGGCGTTTCACAGTTCGCCTGGACACACACAAGATTTCTGCCATTTGTTTTGTAGAAAAATTATATTCTAGCAGAAAGCGCAACTGTTCTTCGGTTATGGAGAATCGTGGACGGCCAGATGAGCCCCTTACCAAGGGAGCACTACAGTATAACCCTGGGGAACTAAGGATAACAGAAACCCCCACTTAATAAAGAACAATTCACAATTAGTATTCAAAACGGTTATGCAAACCAAAACATATCAAACACATTATTATGATACATATTAATATTAACACATTTTGGAACATACCGTACTGCTGAGTCGATGTTTCCAAATGATCCAGAAACTCAGATACCTGGTCCAGCATGTCATCTCCCTCTTGACCATACCACACTTCTGGCCATTGTCTGCATTCTGTAAAAGGGAAAATATATAATATAATATAATATAATATAATATAATATAATATAATATAATATAATATAATATAATATAATATAATATATATAATATAATATAGGTTCTTCTACTTCAGTGGTGGCTGACTAACACTGTCATTAACATTAACTGCAAGCCTAGTTCTTACAATTAATTCAAAATAAATGCAAAGAAACAGATTGTCATATTACATTTTTATTCATAGAAAAATAACTACTGTCAGGACATATCATAAAACAAAGTGCTTAGGAAAAGTGCAAAGTGCTTAGGACTATAAATACTGAATAATGTAACCTAAAGTTAAATGGAATTTAATTCATAATTACATACGTTTATTAGCTATCCATTAAACATCCACTGGTATTGTAAGAGAGGACATTTTTCCATACCATGTAATGATTTCAAGTTGCATTAAGTCAGCCATCTTTCTTATAAATGTAATGCCTTTTGGACATACCGTAATATCACAAGCTTCAACTCTTCATTGTGGTTAGAAGAAGCCAGCTGCACGCAGTCTACAAATGATCTTATGTGGTTATGGTTTCAGCTGTTGACTTTTGTACCTGAGAAAGAATGTAGGACAACTTAAAAGGGCATGACAAATCATGACATGAGTCTGACATCACACACAACGTACCAATGCATTATCAGTATACCAATACGACATCCTTCATGAATAAACATGACGTCTGATGTTTGTATACGTATATACCAACCAGAGACATATAGTACGTACCATCACGTCACATATGCAAATATAGTCTCAAATACAGCAATTTCATTGGCTGCTGTGCGTGTTGTCGCGTTAACACGAACAAACGGTGCGTGTTGACGCGGTCAAAATTCACGCATTTCGTTTAAAGACTTTTGACCCCGATCGCCTTCCATACATTTCGAGCGCCATAAAAACTTCATGGTGTGGTTGTTGGATGCTCCTCAACAGTCGGCCCTCTGCGCTCTTATCCTGTGTGCTGACAGGAGCCCTGGCAGGAGTTTTCTGACAAATGTAGGCCCAGTCTAGCCTGGTTAAAACCAGACCATTCTCAGTAGTAACTGAGTTATGATCTGGCAAAGCTTAATTAATAACTCATTTCCAAAGGGGCGTCACCAACGGACGTCGCTCAAATGCCTCTGGGCGCAATTGGACAGACCTAAAACCAATCAGAGCGATCGTCATCGTGTAAAGCCCGCTTCAATGTTTCTGATTGGTGCCGTGTTTTCGACGGATTAGAAATGGGCTTGAATGGGCTCTGTGCCAGACTACTTGCAGAGCAAATCTAAATTTGCCGGAAGTTGTCTGGGTTTTCCCAGGCTAGGCCCGGTCTTTAGACACTAATAAAAGTAGGCCGATGTTTAATAAAGATATGTCCGCTGCAGTAACCAGCCCCCGTCCAGCACCATGATGGATTATACAGATTATCTGAGCTCTCTGAAAATGTTGCTCCATTTTGTATCATATTATAAATCATTAGCACAAATGGCTCAAGAGTTTGAGACATTTTCCTCCAAGAAAAGAACGCCAATGAAACTTAGTTTTATTTTATTGTATTGTGCACTTTAGGGCATTCATCATATTTGGTGTTGTGAGATATTGTGAGATTACTACACATCGCATGATTAAACACAATCATGAGGCACCCAAAAGGCAAACATATTTGTAAAAAAAAAAAAAATAAAAAAAAAAAACCTTGACAGTAGTTTGATTTAGAAAATCCAAAATATAAAAGTTAATAAATAAAATAAATAAATTGAACCGGAAAAGGAATAAAAATAAAAATAAATCACAACATAGGGGCTATAGAAGGCTGCAAGACACTTATCTCGTTGAAAAAATGGCTACTGTAATAGCTCTTTTCATTTGAGAGAGTACTGAGGGATGAAGCAGGAGATTTAAGTTCATTTATAAAAAGGGTGGGTGGTTAAAAATCCCACATTTATGGGAGAGAAGAAGAAGGACTTTTATTTTGCTCTCGTGTGTGACGTCATAAGGCTGCGCCTCGCTTCGGAGTGAAGAAAGGTTGGTGTTTTTACTTGTTTACAGTGTTTTAGTCGAGACAAAGCGTTCTCTGTGTGTAATAGTTTTCAGAAACGGTGTAAAATGCATGACTAGATGTAACACTGCAGTGCTTTATCTAAGGTTAATGCTCGTATTATTGTGTGAGTAAAGCTCCCCGCACATGTTGAGCGCGTCTCAGCTTACGGTAAACAATAACAGTTATGGAGAAACTGAACCTGAAAAGCGGGGATTAAACTCCAACACCTGACTTGAAGTTCACGCGATCCCACTAATTTGCTCCAGGTTTATCTAGTCTGGATAATTGCGTGCACGCGTTGTTAAAGCAGCCCTAGCCGATATCCACCGCAGCGAACAGCGTGTGTTTATATATGTTTATTAATGTTTGTGCTGTTTATGCGTTTGAGACAGGGTGTTTTCCTCAGTGCAAAACTTACATTTCACAGTTATATTCTCCTTATGGTAAAATGGATGGACTGCATTTATATGGATTATTTACCGTTATGTACATCTTAGAAAGTCGTGCAAATATTGCATGTGCGCCAAATAGCAGCGCAATCATTCTGACTAAAATATACATTTTGCTTGGAAAAGTAATATTAATGTAATTAAAATGATTTTATAACACCAGAAATATCTTCTAACTATAATAATTGATATTAAGGATGTTGGATAATTTGCGGTGAAGCTCATTGCACTCATATATTTTATACTAGTAAAATAATAAAAAATTGAACAGAAGTAATTCAGCGAAGAACTTTTTCAAGAAACCAAATATAATAAAGATACAAAATATAGTTTTGGGTATAGGACCCTATTTAATAAAGGTGAGTTATATTGATTTAGAATGGTGGAGAAAGCAATAATCCCCAGTTTTAAATGATTGGTTAGGTTTAGTTTACACCATGGAGAGGAGAACACCAAATCAAGGGCAAAAGAGTATACTTTTTGAAGAGATATGGCCAACTCTGAAATCAAAGAATATTCCATAAAAATAAAGGAATACATATTTCATGAATTACCTTTTTTATATATATATATATATATAACCCTCCCTCCATTTTAATTCTAGTTATTTGTTATTTTATGTATTTACTTATTTAATATTGTTATTATTTGGTATTTAAATAATATTACTTGAATTACTTATTAGTAATTATGTGTCATTATAAGAGTTTGATATAAATATGTGAATGTTTAATTTGTATTCATATTTATTTATATATATTTTTTTTCCTTTTTTTTTCTTTTTTCATAATGTAAAAGTGTCTAACTATTATAATTGTATTTTATTCTTATTGTTCTAATTATGTGTTGTTTATGTGTTGGTGGGTATTATCACCAAAGGAATAAAGTAGAAGGAAAAATAAGGAATTATTGGGGGAAACTATTATGTACTAATATAGCCGAAAACTAAGCTCGGGTTCATCTTACCAGTGCTTTTGTAATTATTTATTTTAATTGTTTGATTTTAACGTCTGCTTTAATAAGCTTTTATTTTAGATTGTAATGTTCTAATGTTTTTCTAATAAACAAACCATCTGTGACTGTGTTTGTTGTGTCCGAACACACAGAGACGCTCCTGGCGCTCCTGGAACGAGGGTTATAGAGATGGCGTTCATTAAAGAGGAGAGTGAGGAGGTGAAGATTGGAGACACTGAGCATCAGACAGGTCAGTTTCACTCTTTCTGCAGTGATGTGTTCACACAGTTCCCACTCACTCATCTTCTTCCCTGGGAACGGGACACGTATATGATGATGATGGATAGATGTATTTAGCCTATATGAGTTTATAACGCACCTCTCCATGACTGGACCATTCTTATCTTTCACTTTAAATAAAATGCAGACATTTTCACGCTTCTTCGGTCCAGTGATGGTCTGGAAAGGAAATGTGACTATAGCAATGACTGACACTGGGACTGCGTGGGAACGGCCGATTGAATACTAACATTCGTTGCGCTGCGCTGCTTTTCCATCGTCTGTAATGTAAACTTCACTCATTGGGTGGTAGGCGGTACAATCCTGATTAGGGCTGAAGACCAACACTTACTGTTAATGTTATTTTATAGTGTTATTTTTGTGTGCATGTGCAGCATATGTTCACGATGTGTACAGTTGGCATATTCTTTACAAGGAAAGGAATGTTTTGACTGATGCAAATGTCCCACAAATGTATATACACCGAGGGACAGCTTCTTAATATGTTAGGAACCATATAGTGACATACACATGGTTTTACCTATCAGTATTATGATCTAGATGTATGACACTGAATGAACAAATAGTTCATTTTAATAAAAGTAGAGTCCTAACTCAAACAGTCAGAATATTTACACTTGATTAGAGGTCGATCGGTTTTGCCGATAGATCGGTGCCGATAGTTGATTGGTGGAACGGTCGGTTATCGCCAAAATCCACACCGGTAGTTTTCTCGGGTTGCGTCGAGAACTTTAGTACCTCAAGCGCTTAAAGCAATGTGACACAAACACATGCAAACCTGACCCAAGTGTCGCAGTCGTTACAATCTATCTGCATTAGTTTATATCCCGCTGGTCCCTTTCATGCGTTCATTAGCCGGCGAAGTAACGTATTTAAGGCGAGACGCGGCAGGCAAAAACATCGGGGGTTTTTCACTGGTCAATTTGAAGATTTTTGGATATTTGTCTTCAATAACATGTCTTCTTTCAGACTTGTGCTAAAAAAGAAGTCAGAAATACACATTCAGGTCTTTATTTTACTACACTTTGTCTGTTTGCGTCTGTAGATTTCGTCTAAATTCATCAAAAGTTGGCGTTCCTTATCATCCCGCTGCTCCGCGATCGCGGTCTGGTGCTCCCTGTCATCACACACACCGCTGGAAAGCTCTCTCTCCTGTACAATGCTGTCGGATCCAAATATGGTCATTTACTGTCTATCATGAAAGTAAAATGGGTGATTTAACTCAATGCGCAATCTCATTGGCTGATGCCAATTTCTGACAACGTGATTCGTTTAGAATCGTCACGTGACGCGCTCTGACATTTCCGCGGTAGTTCAAAATGCTGAAAGATATGCGTGTTAAATTCTCTCAGAGAACAGTTGTCATTAGCAAGAAGTCACAAAGCATTACCAGCGAAGACAGAAGATGATGAAACACCATCACATAGTGCGTCGATACGTAAGCTGTCGTCCGGAAAACAGGAGTGTTCAGCGGAGGTGATCAGAGCGCCACACAGCACTGGCTGATGGTTCATGTAGCGCGTTTGAATTAACCGATTGGTGGGTTAATTTGTCCTAACTGTGCAGGGACAGGGCTGAAAGTTAACATCGATCCCAAAAATCATGGGTTCTGTAGTAGTTCACTACTAGAGTGCAGTCTCTGAAGAAGATAGGTACAGGCAAAGTGTCTACACATCTACGCGTCTTCAAGACGTGTCCAGGATAGTGTTGTCAAAAATATCGATATTTCGATAAATATCGATACTGAAATATCTGAACGATACCAATACTAATTTCCTGAAGTATCGATACTAGCCGAGCTGTCACTTTCACTTCTCTCCAAAGGCGCGTTGACAAACACCACAAGCGCACTCGTCTCATTCGCTCTGGTTAAATAGCAAAAGTGAAGTGAATGGGGCCGATCACACTTGACGCGTTTGTTGCAGTGAGAGGCGCCTATTTTCAATTGGTTTCCAGTGAGCGTTCTGCGCGCTGGTTATGTGCCTGCTGCGCCTCGCGGGCCTTCCGTTTTAATGATGAAAGCTAGTTGCTTGAACGCCCGGAGAGTGCGATGATGGAGGATAAACTTGTGGTGCTCTCGCGGGTTACCAGGAGCTTATAACGACTTCACGAACCGTAACTACCACAATGTTAACAGAAAGTAAATAATGTTAATAAAAGGCTGATTTGACGTTTACTTGACTGACAGGACAGCTGTTTCAGTGGTTGCCGAGCAACATAACAAACGCAGCGCACTGCTCGTTCTGTGTGATGAGTGCTGTGTGCCTCGCGTTTTCGAACCTGAAAAACGCGTTAGTGTGATCGGGGCCTAATATAGCTAAGCACCTGAAAGACCGACACCGGGATCTATATAAATAATTTCGAGAGGTTGGTAACTCTTCTCATTTTAACATTTCTGAAACATTAACCAAGATGGCCTAGTATTGTTGTTGATATGAGTGTGTGTTGTCTCGTTTTTTCACCGTAATTCTTAAAGTTAATATAATCTGACTGAGAAATCTTAGACAAGTAACGTTAAATATTTTAACTGTGGTCAAATGTAAATTAACTTGTGCTTATTTAACTTTATTCAAAAATTTGTATTTAATTCTGCAATTTGCCTTCATATCTTATCATCAATTTGATTACACAGATACTAATTAAACTAAACTGAGCTATTGAATGACATCTTTGAATTCAATAATGAAATGCCTTTAACTGAAAATGTTATGTTTTATCTTATTATTATACATTACTGACACTATATCCTCCAATTTGATACTGTTAAGTGCTTTGACACAATCTGTATTGTTAAAAGCACTAATAGTATTGTTATCGCATATAATGCACACACGTTTGTGTTTAAATCTGTTCATCAAATAACGTTAATGTATTAACCAGCATTAATGCTCAGCATTAATGCTTTCCTGCTCAGCTCAGCTACCGTTCGGACGCTCTTGCTTACTGCTCCGCGCTTTGCTCTATCGCTTTTATATTTTATCTTCTATATTTTTATATTTTAGCTCCTTTTATCACCTAATTTTAACTTCAGCAAATCAGCACAGTGCTCAAACGACAAAGTTTGGATTACCACAAAAACGCAGAATTCTTCTACCCGACCAGCTTACATTCCGGGGAAAGGAAAACACAACTGCCTACAAGGATAAGAGAGAAAATGCCTCTTCTGGAATCTACTTGCTGCACTAACTGCCACAGACTTTTACAAAGGATTGCAGTTCTTGAAACAAAGTTATTTACGGGACCACCAAACCAGACGGAACACACAATAGAGCTTCGTCATGGACACCCTCAGCATATAGCCGGTGAGTCCCATGAAACTAGTGCTCCTCGACAGGTAGAGAAACAAGCCGATCGACTTACAAATCGATGGCACAAACAGGGAGCGAGACCCAAAGGCACTCGAGACATCAGATTGTCACGAGCCCCACATATTGCCGCAGTAGCATCCTCTACCCCAGATACAGCTCTGACAAGGATGGCAAACACTGGTCTCCCACCAACACCTATACATCTTGAGAACAGATTTGAAGTACTAATGAATGTAAATGAGGAATCCCCAAACGTGATGAATGTGATCGAACACAGACTGTATCAGCCAGTAGCTAACACTGATGCTAACTGGCGCTCAAGGTCGAGCAGACAGCGGCACTCAGCTCAGAGCACAGCCGAGCCCAGGACTCTGATAGTGGGAGACTCCATAATCAGAAACATTAGCAGCAGGGATACAACTACATGCTGCCTTCCAAAAGCAACAACTTCTGATATAAACAGGGAACTTCAGAACATTCTGATGAAACATAAGACTGCAAATCGACTCATAATTCATGTGGGGAAGAATGATATTCATAAAGAGCAGTCAGAACTCCTTAAGAAGGATTTCAATGAACTTTTTGAAACACTTAAAAGACTGAAAGTTCAAACATTCATCAGTGGACCACTCCCAGCAAGAGGAACAAACAGGTTTTCTCGGCTGCTTGGGATTAATACATGGCTGCAAAAAACCTGCAATATAAAAGGAGTAAACTTCATTGACAACTTCAATCTTTTCTGGAGTCAGAGACAACTATTTCATCGGGATGGCCATCACCCAAACAAACTTGGTTCAAGAGTGTTAAAGGACAATATCGACTTCTCCCTCAATCATCCTTCTGCAGTGTGTGTCAATCTGAACGACACACACACACCTGGAAACAGTATGAATGAACACGGGACTTCACTTCAGCAACAAGATGGACATGCGGTTGACATATCACACAAGGACAATGATAACACCACTGAGCCACAACAACCTCTGCTCACGGACACAATCTCAGCTGAGCCATGCCCACAGAGCTCATCACAGACAGACATATTAGAACTGCTCCAAGATTCAGCACCCAAGGACGACTTCCTGGAAAACAGCCAGGGAAGCCAGGACAGCATATTACAGCCTCCTATAACACCTGAGCAACAGCCCCTTTCACCAGATACTTTCTCACTCTCGCCAGCGACTCCACTCCTGTGCTTCTCACAGAAAATGGAAGAATTAGTGCATGCTGGAACCAGACTATCCCACTCTTTTGCTGCAAGCCCCCAGATACCAACCAAAAATCGTCAGGCACCTCAAACACCGAAGCCTGCGCGCCGAGCTCGCCCGCCCCCTCCTCCTGTGAGAGCTCTTCGGCCTCTTCGGCCAAAACGCCAGGGCCCTCACCCTCCTCCATCTGCTCGAGGTGAACCAAAAACAACTGATACCAGCTCTCAGTGATGTGTTTTGGGTTCCTGTTATGATAACAGTAACTTTCTCAAATGTTTACAGAACAAGCGGGAACCCAGTGTGCCTGTATCTTTCTCTATTGCTGTTCTATTACAAGATAGAAAGTCTAAGGCCTTCAATAGCCGTACAGCAAACCCAACTAATCTGGTGCCTATTACATGTCAAACTAAGATTGCTGTGGGGACAAAAAGTAAGACTGTTAAGTTAGCACTTTTAAACATTCGCTCACTTAAAAATAAATCACTTCTAGTCAACGACTTAATAACCACAAACAACCTGGACTTTATGTTTCTAAATGAAACCTGGCTAGAAGACAGCTTCAGTGCAACAATCCTCAATGAAACAGCCCCTCCTAACTTTACTTTTATGAGTGTCTGCAGAGCTGTTAAGAGAGGTGGGGGTCTAGCTGCTCTTTTTAAAGATATCTATCAATGTAAGCAAATATCATTTGGGAATTACCCGTCTTTCGAATATCTGGGTACTGTGTTAAAAGGTGCTCCTCGCATTTTACTTATCATTATTTACAGGCCTCCAAAATATTCTCCAGCCTTTGCTGAGGACTTTACAGAACTGTTATCAACAATTACCTCAGAGTTTGACTGTTTTGCCATTGCTGGAGATTTTAACATTCACATAGATAATGCAGAAAACAATATGACAAAAGAAATCAAAACTGTTTTAAAAACTTTTGATCTGACTCAGCATGTACATGGACCCACACACAATCATGGACACACTCTAGATTTACTTATCAGTAAGGGTCTAAACATTTCATCGATTTTTATAAAGGATGTAGCACTGTCTGATCATTTCTGTATTTTCTTTGATATATTGATCTCTCCTGCCACTGAAGCTGGATCTGTGTCTGTCAAGAAGAGATGCTTAAATGAGAACACTAGTGTACTATTTATGAAGGCTATATCCTTAACACCAAGCATATCTGCTGACTCTGTTGATTTTCTCCTTGATTCTTTTAACTCAAAAGTTAAAAATATAATTGATGATATTGCTCCTGTTAAAGTCAGGAAGAAGAGTGGCAGACAAAAAGCACCTTGGAGAAACTCAACAGCAGTGCAACATATGAAAAGACAATGCAGAAAAGCAGAGCGCATGTGGCGGAAGACAAAACTTGTAGTCCATTATAACATCTACAAAGACAGCCTGCATGCTTTCAATATGGAACTAGGCAAAGCTAGACAGACTTTCTTCTCAAATATTATAAACAGCAATTTAAACAACACACGCACTCTTTTTGCTACTGTAGAGAGACTGACAAACCCCCCAAGCCAGATTCCCAGTGAAATGCTCTCAAACAGCAAGTGCAGTGAGTTTGCTTCTTTCTTCTCTGAGAAAATCAATAATATCAGAAAGGTGATCAGCACATCCTTGAGTTGCACTGGGGTCAGACAGATCAGACCACCTGAGAAAGTAGTTACTATGTCTGACTTCAAAGAAATTGATGGCAAAATTTTGGAAGAAACCGTACAACACCTTAAAACATCAACATGCGCTCTTGACACACTTCCCACATCTTTCTTCAAAATTGTGCTAAACAGTTTAGAAGCAGATCTTCTAGAAGTGGTAAATGCCTCACTTCTCTCTGGGAGTTTTCCAAACTCCCTGAAAACTGCAGTTGTCAAGCCCCTCCTGAAAAAGAGCAATCTGGATAAGACCATATTAAGCAACTATAGACCGATCTCAAATCTTCCTTTCATAGGCAAGATCATTGAAAAAGTTGTCTTCAATCAGCTGAACAAATTCTTAAGCTCGAATGGATACTTTGACAATTTTCAATCTGGTTTCCGACCGCACCACAGCACAGAGACAGCGCTCATAAAGATAATAAACGATATTCGCTTAAATACTGATTCAGGAAAATTATCAGTGCTGGTACTACTCGACCTCAGTGCTGCATTTGACACTGTCGATCACAACATACTTCTTGACAGGCTGGAAAACTGGGTGGGGCTTTCTGGGATAGTCCTAAAATGGTTCAGGTCATACTTAGATGGGAGAGGTTATTATGTGAGTATAGGAGACCATAAGTCTGAGTGGACATCCATGACATGCGGAGTCCCTCAAGGCTCAATTCTTGCGCCACTCCTGTTCAACCTGTATATGCTCCCAATGAGCCAAATAATGAGAAATAACCAAATTGCTTACCACAGCTATGCAGACGACACACAGCTGTACTTAGCCCTATCGCCTAACGATTACAGCCCCATTGACTCCCTGTGCCGATGCATTGACGAAGTCAACAGTTGGATGTGTCAAAACTTTCTTCAATTAAACAAAGACAAAACTGAAGTTATTGCGTTTGGAAACAAAGATGAAGTTCTCAAAGTGAACGCATACCTTCACTCTAGGGGTAAAACAACTAAACATCAAGTCAGGAATCTTGGTGTGACACTAGAGTCAGACCTTAGTTTCAGTAGTCATGTCAAAGCAATAACTAAATCAGCATACTATCATCTGAAAAATATTGCAAGAATCAGATGCTTTGTTTCCAGACAAGACTTAGAGAAACTTGTGCATGCTTTCATCACCAGCAGGGTGGATTATTGTAATGGACTCCTCACTGGCCTTCCCAAAAAGACCATAAGACAGTTGCAGCTCATACAGAACGCTGCCGCCAGGATTCTGAGCAGAACCAGAAAATATGAACATATCACACCAGTCCTCAGGTCTTTACACTGGCTCCCAGTTAGATTTAGGATTGATTTTAAAGTATTATTACTGGTATATAAATCATTCAATGGCCTAGGACCTCAATACATTGCAGATATGCTCACTGAATATAAACCCAACAGATCACTCAGATCATTAGGATCATATCAGCTAGAAATACCAAGGGTTCATTCTAAACATGGTGAGTCTGCTTTTAGCTATTATGCCAGCCACAGCTGGAACCAGCTTCCAGAAGAGATCAGATGTGCTCCTACAGTGGTCACATTCAAATCCAGACTCAAAACACTTCTGTTTAGCTGTGCATTTACTGAATGAGCACTGTGCCGCTGTTCGTCCGACTGTTTGTACTGTACTGTATTTTACTCTATTTTTCTAAACTGTTTTAATTATTCTTATTTCTTTTAATTATTTTAATTTCTCCTATGTCAGCAGGGCATTTAGCCCGAAACTGTAAATGCCCACTCAGAAGGTGATAATGTGAAAGTGATTAATGTGGGTTTGAAAGTAGAACAGTATTTAAATGACGATATTAAAGTTTTCGTCTGAGAAAGAATGTGAACGCAGTGCTAAAGTGCTAAAGAAAGTGAAAAGAACGTGTGAGTAAATGAGGGAGAAAAGAAAGTTAAAGGAAAGTTGATAGATGGAAGTCGTAAGAAGATTGAAGGTTAAAAGAAGGTTGAAAGATTTAAGTCTTAAGGGAATCCTTTGAAAGAAAGATCTATAATAAATATTCTTTTTTATTTTTTAAAAGTACTGTATTTTATTTTATTTTTCTAAACTGTTTTAATTATTCTTATTTCTTTTCATTATTTTAATTTCTTCTATGTAAAGCACTTTGAATTGCCATTGTGTATGAAATGTGCTATATAAATAAACTTGCCTTGCCTTGCCTTGCCTTGCCTAATGATTTTGAACAAGTGCACTACTTCAGGACATTTTTGTTCATGTAAAATATTCCTCATTGTCATGTTCTAGACTTGTTATATTTAGCTTTAAATAATAATAAAATAAAAAACTTAATATTGTGGCAGTTTTTTTCTCCGTGGTATCGAAAATGGTATCGAATATCGATATTTTTCAAGGTATCGTATCGAAGTTAGAAATTCTAGTATCGTGACAACACTAGTCCAGGAACAGTGTGGCGTTTGATGTGAATAGGGCTGCAACAAACGATTATTTTGTTAATCGATTAATCTAACGATTATTAGAATGATTAATCGACTAACTATAATATAAAAAAAAAGAAAATCACTTCAGCTTTTGAAATGGTTGTTTTAATGAACTTTGAGCAACTAAACAGGTCATTCTCTTTAAGTTTTCAGATTTCTGTCAAACTCAAATCACACACAAATGCTCCCTAAGCATTGTTTAAATATTCTGTTCTCTTTCAGTAGAAAAATACAAACAAAAATTGATCAGCTGCATTATAGACAAATTTAATCTGCAAACAATTATTATAAGATTTTATTTATTTTTTTAAATTGACATGACAATTGAGCTGACAGAGACATTCTCATTCACCTTTTAATTTACAGTATGAAAAAGTAACTGACATGATATTCTTCATAACATCTCCTTTTGTAAGTCTTCATGAATATGGAAAAAAATAAAGGCAAGTGATACGACTGTAATACCTAATAGTGTTACAATAATAAAACAGCCCTGACTCCTAAGCTCGATCAAGCTTTATTCTATGCAAAAATAAATCATCACATTACTGTAATTATATTATTATTGTTAATATTATTACTATTATTAGTTGTATTGCATTCTCTAATAAAGAGATTTACTGCTAGTTATTTAGCTCCAGCTGGAGAACATTCACCTCTCACCGGCTCCTCTTGTTTCCTCTTTAAGTGCTTTAACATGCATGTTGTGCTCCCGTGAAAAGCAAGTACCACCTTGCATGTATTGCACACGACAGCATTCTTGGTTTGAAGTTTTGTGAAACTTTCACACACCTTGCTAGTTCGCATTCGTTTGCACTCAGTCATAATTCGCGCTGTGTTTTCTTCTACCGCAATAGCATTTGTAACGGCTGCATTACACTCTAGCGCTACAGCACCGTAGCGGTCAAATCGCGATATTGCAGGCCCTTACATTAGGTCACGTGAGATCAAACGACTACTCGACAATTTTTTATTGTCGATAATGTCGACTAATGTCAGCCCTAGATGTGAATGTGCGAATGATGCTGTTAGCGCACGAGTTAAGGCCCGTACACACCGGGACGAATATCGGCGCGCGTTATTCGCCAGCGTTTTTCAACGCGTTTTTTGTGTTCACACCCAAGCGTTTTTCGCTGACGATGAGCCGAGTGAACATGCAAATTCATTCCCTGACATTAGATGGCGCTTAATGTAAAACAGAAATACAATACCACTCCATAACAGTATATACTCTGCAATACCACTCCATAACAGTCTATACTCTGCAATACCACTCCATAACAGTCTATACTCTGCAATACCACTCCATAACAGTTCTCTTTTAACAAGATTTTTGTAGTCGCTGTCGCGTTTGTCATATAGTTCTTTATTCCGACACCAACGAGACCAGCAGCTCTACATTCATCTTGCCTTGCATCTTCCTCGTCATTTCTTCCCAGCAGTGTCTGTCTATGGGCAGTGTAGACGCTACTTGGCGTATAAATCTTCTTCGCTGTTACGTATGTGTGCTCGGCAAGACCGTTTTGTGTTTGAGCGCCCCCAAGTTGTGTTTTACTGTAACTTCAGAAGCTCCAGACACGTGAGCAAAAGCGCCAATCTCATTGGTCGGATAGTTTTTGACGCGGCGCGTCAAACCAAAAAAACGAACCCGAGGCGTTTAAAAAAAAATTACGCTTTTACGCGTGGCGTTTTTCGCGTCGGTGTGCACACTCACATTGGCGCCCTTTGTTTAGTCACGAGGCGTTAAACGTCGGCGAATATCGCGCGCGAAATTCGTCCCGGTGTGTACGGGCCTTTAGGCTTGGGATATGCAGCTCTCAAACAAATCAGCAAAGTGTTGGGGGTTCCTGGCCTTCATGTTAAAACTATCTATGTGTTTTGTGTAGTATTTGGTTAGGGGAGCAGTTTTCTTAGATAGAGAGTTGTGGGAGTTTGCTCCCAGCGTCCTTCTTTTGCCGGGAAGCATGGCTGCTTCAGGTGTTACAAGTAGTGTGGTCTAACTCGGCAACATGGGATTAAGATTGTGTGTGAATTCAGTGTAGAGGAATGTGCTTTAGCGGTTGGCAATGTAGTTGGTTACAACGCTATTGTTTCTGCATCTAAAATAAACAACGTGATTGTTTTATTTTTAACCACGATCGAAAAAGCCAATGAGGTTTTTCAACGAGCTGAACCTGTCCTTTAATGTTAAAGTCGAGGACTTTAATTATATGGTTTATGCAACGTCTGAAACCATAATGAAATGCTTTGGCTGTGGCAAAATTGGCCATCTGATAAGTGCTTGTCCTGTAAAAGTGGGCGAAAATGCTACTGTACAGACCAACTCTCAGAGTGATGTTTCTGAAGCTGTGTCTGTCTCAGAGGATGTTGTGGCCTCTGCTGCTGCTGTCGAGTCAGGTTCTGCTGGGAATAAACCCACTATGGCTGAAGTTACTGCAGGTCTATTCTCTGTACCTGATCTCATGGGTTAAGAGACAGGTCATTTAAGCAGTGATATCACTGTAACTACAGATAAAATGACACCTTCTGATAAACAGGTCAGTGAGGGAGTTGTTGAATTGGAGATGGAAACAGAGGCAATCTTCAAAGTTCCTACTAAAAGGAAAAAAAATCTAGATCAAGGTAATGAAACAAGAAAAAAAAAGACAAAACTGAGGCTGAAAGTTTAGTCAGGAAAATTGTGAGTAAACTTAGAAAGCAAACCCTTAATGATGAAAAACAGGATATGGTGTAACTTCTTTTTTCTGGTAGAAGTCTTTGCCTTCCTGTTGATTTTTATAAACTTTTATGGCCAGTGATTGGTGAAGATTTCTTTTTGGTTCTTAATGACAGTTTGAACAAAGGATTGTTACCGTTAAGCTGTAGAAGAGCTGTCATTACCCTTTTGCCCAAGAAGGGGGATCTACAAAACATGAGTAACTGGATATCTCTTTTATGTGCAGATTATAAAATTTGATCAAAGGCTCTAGCTACAAGGCTAAGTCAAGTTCTGAGTCAAGTAATACATTCCGGTCAGAGTTATTGTATACCCAGCAGGTCAATCTTCGATAATGTCATGATTCCTGTCCTGTGTTTCCCTTGTCTGGTGTGCACTTTTGTTGTTTGTTGTTCTGTGCCATGTTTTGTAGTCCTTTGTAGTCTTTCTTGTTTATTAGTCTCCCCAGGTGTTTCTTATTAACCACGCCCCCTTATTACTTAGTTAAGCTTGTTTGTCTCTGTGTATTTATAGCCCTTGTGTTTCACTGGTTACCTTGTCAGTTGTTGTACATGTATGGGTGCTTCTAGTTCGGTCCTTCTCGTGGTTTTGTTTCTTTGTCCTTCGTGTTCTTTATTATTTGTACTACGCCTTTCTTCATTAAAACCCTGCTAATAGATCCTCGCTTCCGCATGCTTTCTCCGGCACACAACAGAACAACTGACCAACATTATGGATCTAGCAGGTAGTAACTGGTACCCACTGAGCAGACTTTGTTCAATTTATCAACATGATCATGACATTGAGAATTACGTGGAAGAGTTCCTTTTTTACAGTCACCTCGTTCCTGGTGATGATGCGATGCTTAAGGACTGTTTCTGGAGTGGACTGGAACTGGACATTAGCCTGAATCTACCGGAGGAAGACCCCAACTGGACCCTGGCACAGTATCTTGATTTTGTCCTGCTGTTTTGTGGATCCTCCTTCACTGTAGGAGAGGTGGAGAAGGAGGTTATCGCTTCTGCCGATCCAGAGACTGTTCACGTCGCTTCTGCCGATCCAGAGACTGTTCACGTCGCTTCTGCCGATCCAGAGACTGTTCACGTCGCTTCTGCCGAGCCAGTGTCTCCGGACAAGATGGCCGCCGCCACCGAGACAATGTCCCCGGACAAGATGGCCGCCGCCGAGCCAGTTTCTCTGGACAAGATGGCCCCCGCTGCCGAGCCAGAGTCTGTGATGGTCCTGCCCAGCTCAAAGCCCTCTTCGCCGCTGGTCCTGCCCAGCTCAAAGCCCTCTTCGCCGCTGATCCTGTCCAGCCCAGAGCCGCCTTCGCCGCTGGTCTCGTCCAGTCCAGAGCTTCCTTCGCCACTGGTCTCGTCCAGTCCAGAGCTTCCTTCGCCGCTGGTCTCGTCCAGTCCAGAGCTTCCTTCGCCGCTGGTCTCGTCCAGTCCAGAGCTTCCTTCGCCGCTGGTCCCGTCCAGCCCAGAGCTTCCTTCGCCGCTGGTCCCGTCCAGCACAGAGACTTTTCCGCCGCTGGTTCTGCCCAGTCCTGAGCCTGTCTCCATCCCAGAACCTCAGCCCTCACCAGAGATGGCCGCCGGCATGCCAGAACCTCAGCCCTCACCAGAGATGGCCACCGACGTGCTTGTTCTTGAGCCGGTGTCTGTTCCTGAGCCGGTGCCTGCTCCAGCCTATGACTCCCGCGATTGGACCATGGAGGCCGCGCCGCCATGGTCGCCTCTTCAGCCAGCTCCGCCCTGGCCGCCTGAAGGGTCGTCTCCGCCCTGGCCGCCTAAAGGGTCGTCTCCGCCCTGGCCGCCTAAAGGGTCGTCTCCACCCTGGCCGCCTGAAGGGTCGTCTCCGCCTGAAGGGTCGTCTCCGCCTGAGGGGTCGTCTCCGTCCTGGTCGCCTGCACTGCCTGCTCCGCCCTGGTCGCCTGCACTGCCTTCTCCGCCCTGGTCGCCTGCACTGCCTTCTCCGCCCTGGCCTCCCGTACTACTGTCCTCTTCCGCTCCACAGGCCTGGCCCTCCATCCCGCCCCCCGGGTCCGCCTCCGCTCCACCACCCTCCTGAACTATTTCCTGAGGAGCGTCTGGAATCCGCTCCTTAAGTGGGGGGCTATGTCATGATTCCTGTCCTGTGTTTCCCTTGTCTGGTGTGCACTTTTGTTGTTTCCTGTTCTGTGCCATGTTTTGTAGTCCTTTGTAGTCTTTCTTGTTTATTAGTCTCCCCAGGTGTTTCTTATTAACCACGCCCCCTTATTACTTAGTTAAGCTTGTTTGTCTCTGTGTATTTATAGCCCTTGTGTTTCACTGGTTACCTTGTCAGTTGTTGTACATGTATGGGTGCTTCTAGTTCGGTCCTTCTCGTGGTTTTGTTTCTTTGTCCTTCGTGTTCTTTATTATTTGTACGACGCCTTTCTTCATTAAAACCCTGCTAATAGATCCTCGCTTCCGCATGCTTTCTCCGGCACACAACAGATAACATCTCATTGGTCAGAGATGTTCTAGAGGTTTCAAGGTTATCAGGTGTAAATGGTGGTCTAATTTCGTTAGACCAGGAAAAAGCCTTTGACCGTGTAGAACATGCTTATTTGAGAGATGTTTAGAAGCTTTTGGTTTTAGTCAGAGTTTTATAAATATGATTGAGGCCATGTATCGTGACATCGAGAGTGTACTCAACGTCAGTGGTGGTTTGAGTGCTCCTTTTGGAGTTCAGAGGGGAGTTAGACAGGGATGTGCCATGTCTGAATGTTATATTCCCTGGCTATTGAACCTCTGCTTCATAAACTAAGAACTGAGTTGAGAGGGTTTACTATCCCACACTGTAATGTCACGTTGCACCTTTCTGCTTATGCTGACGATGTAGTTGTTTTTATATCTGGTGCTGATGATATTGAAAAATTTGAGATTATTGTTAACAGTTTAAAATAAATTCTTCTGCAAGAGTTAACTGGGGAAAAAGTGAGGCCCTTTTAATGGGTGTTTGGAATAGAGAAACTCCCAGTTTACCTGGAGGTTTAATCTGGAAGAAAGACGGATTAAAATATCTTGGAATCTTTTTAGGTAATTAGGATTTTGTTAAAAAAATTGGGATTGTATGCTAGAAAAAATCAAAGGACGTTTACAGAAATGGAAATGGCTACTTCCCAAACTGTCTTATCGAGGTCGTACACTGATAATCAACAATCTGGTGGGGTCCTCGTTATGGCATAAACTTGCTTGTGTTGATCCTCCTGTTGGACTTTTGCCAAAGCTTCAAGGAGAAATGGTAAACTTTTTCTGGGACAATTTGTACTGGACTCCTCAAAGTGTTCTTTTCCTGCCCAGGGAGGAAGGAGGTCAAGGCTTGGTGAATATGGTCAGCAGAGGAGCGACTTATCGGATACAGTTCATTCAGAGACTATTGATGGGTCCCCAGAATCTAGTGTGGAGACCATTAGCACAGGCCCTTTTCTGTGGGGTGAACAGACTGGGACTTCATGCTGCACTGTTCTTAACGGATTATACTCTCCTGGATTTGACCAGACTACCTTCTTTTTATAAAAGCCTTTTTAAAGTGTGGAGACTTTTTAAACATGAGTGGACAGTGTCAGCCACATCTCTCTTCTGGTTGCTTGAGGAACCTGTGGTGTTTGGGAGTCGTCTTGATGTCAGGAGATGACTTTCCAGGGCTAAAAGACTTGCTGGTCTCAAAGAAATTACTGCAATTGAAGGATATTGTTGACAAAGCAGGATCTGGACTAAAAAAGGCAGAAACTGTTGCTATACATCTGTGTATAAGATCAGTGAGTATTATCCCTGTGTATTATGAAACGCATCATGTTTTGTAAATGATTAGTTAATCATTTAATAATCACTTGTAAATGACTTGTAACAGAATTTACAAAACATACATAAAATGTTAGTATATCACTTGCTAATCATTTATGAATGTTTTGTAAATGATTAGTTCCTCATTAACTAACCACTTATTAATGACTTACAACTGAACGTTATTATAAAGTGTTACCATTTGCGGATGAGCAAAATAACTACAACTGCTTGAATCTGCTGCGACGAATCTCAAACACTGTTTTTCGCTTACAAGTGACAAGTTTCACGCGCTCTCCCTTTTGCACCTTTGATCTATGTGAAATGTGGAGCAAAAGTGAGTTGTGCATCTGTAGAGGCAGTGGGCGGAGCCTTCATGAATATTCATGAGTTTCCCGGACATGCGCGCGGATCTGATCGTTTTAGTTCACGCTCCTCGTTTCTCAGCAGGTTTAATGCTACTGTAGAGAGACTGACAACCCCCCCAAGCCAGATTCCCAGTGAAATTAAATTACTTTTATGTATCAATTTTTACCTTTTTTCCAAAGATGACAGAGTAAGTTCATCTCGTTCCAAGAATGAAAAAATGTAAGTAATCACAATGGTGCCTCCATTGACCCATAGGGGTTGAGCAAATATAGTTGTTGCTTATTTGCTTTAGGACATGCAAAACTGGCCTCAAATATCTGTAGCCATTTGAAATTAGAGGCACCACTTAATTTAATTTATGATTCAAACAAAGATGTTATGCACATGCTGCATGAGCAGTTGTTATTCAGATTAGATTGTATAACTTTGAGATTTAAAGCAAAAACAGAATGGTCGGACTTTAGATTTGTGAAATTGTTACATGACACCTGCACAAAACAAAATTAGCACATGGACTGAATAAAAATGCACATTCATTCTCTGCCACTTGGTTGCACTTATAGAACAGCAGAGATCAATAATTTTCTCTGTTTACCGCTGAACACAAAGCAGCGCTGTACTTATAAATCCCACTAATTTCTCTTCTGCTGTGTCTGTTCTCTCTTCTTTGTCAAGTCACCTTTATTTATATAGCGCTTTTTACAATACAGATTGTATCAAAGCAGCTTCACATTGATAACATGAAAATAATACAACAAAGTTTGTTTCTAGAAGAAAATTGCATGATCGTCCACCCTAAATCAGGCAGATCAATAATATTGTTGAATATTAAATGTCCCCAACTAAGCAAGCCAAAAGACAAGGCAACAGTGGCAAGGAACCAAAACTCAATCAGTGACAGAATGGAGAAAAAAACGTTGGGAGAACCCAGGCTCAGTCGGGGGCCAGTTCTCCTCTGGCCAACGAGCGAACAGTGTATGATTATGATCCAGGCAGCATTACAGGTCAGAGGTCAGATTGGTTGTGTCGATGAGGCCTTCACAGGGCTTGAGGCTGGCACTTCAGGGATGCGTCATGGATAGGTCCAGGTGCAGATCCACCATCTGATCTGGATACGGCTGGGGTCCACCTCACTTCAGTAAACAGGGGAGGGACTGGTTGACACTTCAGTACTGCGTTGTCGTCGCGTCCAGGCGCAGGTCCTTCATCAGATCTGGATCCGGCGGACTGCGGTAAACCTCGGTATAAACAGAGAGACTAATATTAGTGAAGACGCCATTCTTCTTATGATGTAACGAGTACATCAGGATTTATGGGGAGTGTTCCCGGTTCCGGCTGGCCTAATCTATGCAGCCTAATATGGAATTATAGAAGTCTATAATGTGTTATGTGTATGCTAGGTCAAAGAGATGTGTTTTTAGTCTAGCTTTGAACTGACAGAGTGGGTCTACTTCCCGGACAATGTTAGGAAGACTGTTCCAAAGTTTTGGTGCTAAATAGAAGGATCTACCGCCAGCAGTCGATTTTGATATTCTAGGTATTATTAACTGGCCGGAATTTTGAGATCGCAATAGACGTGAAGGACTATAAAGAAAATATGATCATATAACACCAATTTTATCATCACTGCATTGGTTACCTATAAAGTTCCGTATTAATTACAAGGTATTGCTACTGACTTATAAAGCCCTAAACGGCTTAGCTCCAGTCTATTTAACGGATCTTCTATCACCCTATAATCCATCGCGGTCTTTAAGATCACTAAATTCAAGGCTTTTGGTCATACCTAGGATATCCAGAACCACCAAAGGAGGGAGAGCATTTTCACATTTGGCTTCAAAACTCTGGAATAGTCTTCCTGATACTGTTCGTTGCTCAGACTCGCTCTCCCAGTTTAAAACTAGATTAAAGTCGCATCTCTTCAGCCAGGCATTCATATAATCCTACAGTTCAAACTACAATCCGGCCTGTAGCTCATAAATGCCAGAGGAGAACTGGCCCCCGACTGAGCCTGGGTTCTCCCAAGGTTTTTTTTTTTCTCCATTAGGTCACCTGATGGAGTTTTAGGACACCATTAGGTCACTTGATGGAGTTTTTCGGTTCCTTGCCACTGTTGCCTTTGGCTTGCTCAGTTGGGGATATTTTGGGGATATTTAATTAAATTTTATCAATCAATAAATTCCTCTTGAAACAAACTTTGTTGTATTATTTTAATTTAATACTGTGAAGCTGCTTTGATACAATCTGTATTGTGAAAAGCGCTATACAAATATACTTGACTATAATGCATTAAGAGCTCGCTCAAGTGCTGCGGAGCTAAACCATTTTGTGCTTTGTAAGTAATCAGCAATATGTTAAAATGTATGCAATGTTTAATAGGGAGCCAGTGCAGTGTTGACAGAACTGGGCTAATATGGTCATACTTCCTGGTTCTGGTAAGAACTCAAGCTGCTGCGTTTTGGACCAGCTGTAGTTTGTTTATTAAGCGTGCAGGGCAACCACCCAGTAGAGCATTACAATAATCTAGCCTTGAGGTCATGAACGCATGAACTAATTGTTCCGCATTTGTGAATGAGAGCATATGTCGTAATTTAGATATATTTTTAAGATGGAATAATGCGGTTTTACAGACACTAGACATGTGACTTTTAAATGAAAGATTGGTATCAAAGAGCACACCCAGGTTCCTAACCGACGACGAAGACTTAACAGAGCAGCCATCAAGTGTTAGACAGTATTCTAGATTATTACGTGAGGACGTTTTTTTGTCCAATAATTAGAATCTCTGTTTTTTCAGAATTAAGTAGTAGGAAATTACCAGTCATCCAATGTTTTATATCAGCTATGCATTCCGTTAATTTTGTGAAATGGTAAGTTTCGTCTGGGCGTGAAGAAATATAGAGCTGAGTATCATCAGCATAACAGTGAAAACTAATGCCATGCTTCCTAATGATATCTCCTAAGGGTAGCATGTACAGAGTGAACAGCAGCGGTCTTAGTACTGAGCCTTGTGGTACGCCATACTGAACTTGTGATCGATAAGACATCTCTTCATTTACTGCTACAAACTGATAATGGTCAGATAATTATGATTTAAACCATGCTAATGCAATTCCACTAATGCCTACTTCATTTTCGAGTCTATTTAAAAGAATGTTGTGGTCGATAGTGTCAAATGCAGCACTAAGATCGAGTAACACTAATAGCGAGACACAACCACGATCGGATGATAAGAGCAAATCATTTGTGACTCTACGGTCTAAATCCGGACTGGAAATCCTCACAGATATAATTTCTTTCTAAAAAGGAACATAGTTGTGAGGATACTGCCTTTTCTAGTATCTTTGACAGAAAAGGTAGATTCGAGATCGCCCTGTAATTGACTAATTCTGTAGGATCAAGTTGCGTTTTTTTTTTTACAAGCGGTTTCATCATATCCAGCTTAAAAGTTTTCGGTACATATCCTAGTGACAAAGATGAATTAATGATATTAAGAAGAGGATCTGTGACCTCTGGGAGCATATCTTTCAGTGGCTTAGTCGGTATAGGGTCTAACATACATGTTGTCGATTTAGATGATTTAACGAGTTTAGTAAATTCTTCCTCTCCTATAGCAATGAAAGAATAAAAATTTTCTTCAAAGAGACTACAATGCTCTCCCTGATGCGATACTGTAGTAGACGGTTGCATAAAGGGGTGCGCCAAAATATCGATATGGCGATATCTCGCGATATTTTCTCCCGCGATTGATTCTCGATGCGCTCTTGCCAAGTATCGATCTTAAAAGCCGTTAGGGCGGGCGTACACGGTGCGAGTTCGGACACTCGGGAGGTCGTGATATTGCACACGTTGCGAGTCAGTTTAACTGATAATCGCGTCAAAGCAGCTGGTACACGGCACGACTGTCCTGCACGAATTTTATCCCGAGCCGGCAGCAATCACGTGGGCTTTCGCGCTAAACACAGAGACCGTCATGTTGCATGCAGGCAAAGCTTCAGATAGAAAAATGACATAAATGTGTGTGCAAATGATTTGTTGAAAAGCAGAGAACAGTAGCCATTCCTTTCAACATAAAAACTTGAGAGAGAGAGAGAGAGAGAGAGAGAGAGAGAAAAAAAAGTGTGTGTGTGTGACCGTGTATGCGCACGCTGTATGGTTGCTGCCACACAGTGTATGCGCACGCTGTATGGTTGCTGCCACTGAGGTATAGCCCCATCAACGTGGTTGTGTATGATTAGGGCAATAGGGGACAGCTGGTGAAAATCGGGCCGACTCCCCGAATTTTTAAAACATGTTTAAAAATTATCGGGAGGTGTTCATAACGTGCTCGGCTCGGTTTGTAATTCCTCTCACACGCTGCGAGCCGCGACCAGGCGAGCATCATCGATTCCACTCGAGTGAAAAAAATCATCTGCGAGCAAAACGAAAATAGTGTCTGTGACTGTTTTGTTGCAACTGATAAGACACAAGTTGTTTTTGTTATTGTGTTTCATCCAAAAAAATAAATGGAGATTCATTTTCCTAATAAAAAAAAAAAACTTTTTATTTCTTAAAACATGATATATTGTGAGTTATTACTGATAATATATCGATTATCGCCATATCGTGATATTATCGGTATCGTGAACAATGTATCGCTTATCGTATCGTATCGTATCGTGAACTACCCAGTGATTCCCAGCCCTAGTTGCATAGTTATAATTTTCTCCCTGATATGATCAATCTTATAAGTGAAGAAGTTCATAAAGTCATTACTGCTGTGCTGCTTGGAAACTTCTGAGCTTGAAGCTTTATTTTTTCGTTAGTTTAGCCACTATTTCAAATAAATACTTAGGGTTTTGTTTATTTTCTTCTAATAGGTATGAAATATAAGCAGATCTAGCAGCTTTTAAAGCCTCTCTGTAAGTGATCGAGCTCTCTTTCCATGAAACGCGAAATACCTCTAGTTTTGTTTTCTTCCAGTTGCGCTCCATCTCTCTGGCTGCTCTCTTAAGGGCCTGAGTGTGCTCGTTGTACCACGGCGTTGGACTATTTTCTTTAATCTTCTTTAAACGCAAAGGAGCAACTGTGTCTAAAGTGCTGGAAAAAAGAGAGTTAAAAGTTTCTGTCGCAAAATCTAGGTCTTCTAAGCTATCCGGGATGCTGAGATGATGAAACTGATTAGGAAGATTATTGATAAAGCAATCTTTAGTGGCAGAAGTGATAGGTCTAACATATTTGTAACACGGAGTCGGCTTTGCAGCCTTGGCTAAATTAAGTTTACACAAGACTAAATAATGATCTGAGATGTCATCGCTCTGCTGCAGAATTTCAACGGCATCAACATTGATTCCGTGTGATAATATTAGATCTAGAGTATGATTACGAGAATGAGTAGGTCCTGACACGTGTTGTCTAACTCCAGTAGAGTTCAGAATGTCTTTAAATGCCAATCCCAATGCATCTTTTTCATTATCTATGTGTTAGTAAAATCACCAACAATTAGGACTTATCTGCAGCCAATACTAACTCGGATAGAAAATCAGCAAATTCTTTGATAAAGTCTGTATGGTGCCCTGGTGGCCTGTATACAGTAGCCAGCACAAATGTTAAACGTGATTTATCATTTACACAACACTTCAAAAGAATTATATTTAAAACAAGACTTCTAAGTAATTCTGAAGATATTACTATAAATTACAGCAACTCCTCCCCCTTTGCCTTTCAGACGAGGTTCATGTTTATAACAGTAATCTTGCGGGGTGGACTCATTTAAAGTAATGTAATCGTTTGGTTTTAGCCAGGTTTCTGTCAAACACAGCACATCTAGGTTATAGTCTGTAATCATATCATTAACAATAAGTGCTTTTGAAGTAAGGGATCGAATATTCAGCAACCCAAGCTTTATAATTTGCTCATTTGTATTATATCTTGTTTTTTTTGTTGAACATCAATTAAATTTTTACCCTTTGATGGGTTTGGAAGTTTTTTGTATGTCCTAATTCGGGGAACAGACACAGTCTCTATGTGATGATAGCTAGGTGAAAGAGGCTCTATGTGATGGGATTTATCTGACCTTGGTGACGTGAGACAGCTAGCAGACGGTCGGTTTAGCCAGTCTGTCTGCTTCCTGACCTGAGCCCCAGATTGTCATGTTTGAGCTCTAAGACTATGTGCCATATTACTAGAGAGAAGAGCAGCACCATCCCAGGAGGGATGAATACCATCTCTTTTCAACAGGTCAGGTCTGCCCCAAAAACTTTTCCAATTGTCTATGAATTCTATATTATTTTGCGGACACCACCTCGACAGCCAGCCATTGAGTGAGGACAATCTACTAACTATCTCATCACTCCAGTGAACAGGAAGGGGGCCAGAGCAAATTACAGTGCCTGACATCGTACTTGCGAGTTCACACACCTCTTCAATATTAATTTTGGTGATCTCCGACTGGCGGAGTCAGGCGCTCTGGCTCCCGGCAAACATGCCATACAGTGTGGCTGGTGTCTGTTTTCACGTTCCGTGTAATAGAATCGCCAATAACTAGAGCACAATCAACAGGATTCTCAGTGGGTGTTTCACTGAGTGGGGAGAACCTGTTTGATGTTGTAATCGGAACGGAAGAGCGGTGTTTTGTCCCGCCACTACAGCGTCTCACCGTCACCCAGTTGCCCTGCTGCACGGGCTCTACTTCAGCCGGAACCGAACAGTGTACAGAGCTAAGCTAGTCGCATCCAAAGCAGTATCTAAAGCCCTTGCACTCTTACAATTAATCTCGATTAAAGTTTGGATGTGTGTCTCTTGTTCTGAAATCTTCCCCGTCAGCTTTACTATCTCCCTGCATTTATCACATGTAAAACCTGTGCTGGCAGAGAAGGCTATGCTATACATGTTACATGAGGTGCAGGTGACAAGAGGAGAAGAAGACATGACTCATCGCGTTTGTTGACTGATACCCACCACAGTTTTTTGATGAACTCCTAAAAGGCGTGAGAGAAAAAAAGAAGAAAAAAAAAGAGCGCTCTGAAGGCGCGAGCGCGCTAGAGAATAAATAAAGCGCACGGATGGCACGCTAACAGGCTAGCGAATTACTAACGTGTTGTGCTAGCAATAACGATTTAGATTGAAGCTAGCAATGTCAGGTTAATGTGTGATGTTGATTAAGTTATATTTAGCAGTATAAATAACAAGGAATGATAGTAAATAATGATTAAAAACAGAAAGATACGAAGCTTACAGACGCAAACCAATGCAACGCAGCAGCAGGGCAGACAGGAGCAATCGAGCAGACAGTGTACAGTACAGTGAACTTTGTATCTGTATTAAGCGTGTTCCTCTGAATCTCTGGCTTGTCAACATCCTTTTCACAGACTGATAATATTTCTACACATTAAATATTTTGGGAAATTATTGCAATGCCGTGTTCTGAACCATCCGGTTCTGTTTTTTTAGCCAGTCGACCAGTGCATCTTTATTTCAAAGCATATAAGTTATAGAACAGGGGTGTCCAATCCTGTTCCTGGAGGGCCACTCTCCTGCAAAGTTTTTCTCTAACCCCAGTTAAACACACCTGAACCAGCTGATCAATGTCTTCTGCCAACTTTACAAACTTCCAGGCAGGTGTATTGGGCCAAGTTGGAGCTAAACATTGTAGGACACCGGCCCTCCAGAGCACGTTGGGAAACCTCTGGTATATAGGATCAAGAATAGACGTTGTTGGTTTTGATGCATTACATATCTATATGTTTTGATGTCTGTTGCCACTAATGCCATTAAACTGGGGTTAACATTTTGTTTTTCTTTCTTTTTTCACCTTAGACCTAATGGCACTGAAAGAGGAGAGGGAAGTACTCCGTGAAATTGAAGAGAAATATCAGTATGAGAATCTTCTTGATTTCATAACTGGAGAAAACTCTTTCAGTTGTTCACAGCCTGAAAAGACTTCCATGCGAAAAACAGCTCAAAATACAAGAACAATAAGTTATTTAACTTGTTTTAAGTTAGGAAAGAATTTCAGTCAACATGGAAAACCTAAAGTCATGAGAACTGGAAAGAGGCAATTCACCTGCCATCAATGTGGAATAAGATTCACTCTAAAAGGAAGCTGGAACAGGCACATGAGAATTCACACCGGAGAAAAGCCTTACACATGCCACCAATGTGGAGAGAGTTTTGCTCTACATAGGAACCTTAAAATCCACATGAGAATTCACATTGGAGAGAAGCCTTACTCCTGCTTTCAGTGTGGAAAGAGTTTCAATAAGAATGACAACCTTAAAGTCCATATGAGAATTCACACTGTAGAGAAGCCTTACTCCTGCCTTCAGTGTGGAAAGAGTTTCAGTAAGCAGGGAAGTCTTAAAGTTCACATGAGAATTCACACTGGAGAGAAGCCTTACTCCTGCCTTCAGTGTGGAAAGAGTTTCAGTAATCAGGGAAGCCTTAAAGTTCACATGAGAATCCACACTGGAGAGAAGCCTTACACATGCCCTCAGTGTGGTAAGAGTTTCGCTCAAAAAGTACGCTTTGAAGCCCACATAAGAATTCACACCGGAGAGAAGCCGTACACCTGCCAACAGTGTGGAAAGAGTTTTAGTCAACATCGAACCTGGACAGACCACATGAGAATTCACACTGGAGAGAAGCCTTTCACCTGCCAACAATGTGGAAGAAGTTTCACACAAAAGGGAACCTTTAACAGGCATGTGAGAGTTCACACCGGAGAAAAGCCTTACACCTGCCCACAGTGTGGAAAGAGTTTCTGTCAACGACGATCCTTAAAGAACCACATGAGAATTCACACTGGAGAGAAGCCTTTCACCTGCCAACAGTGTGGAAGAAGTTTCACACAAAAAGGAACCTTTAACAGGCATATGAGAGTTCACACTGGAGAAAAGCCTTACACCTGCCAACAGTGTGGAAAGAGTTTCTGTCAACGACGATCCATAAAGAACCACATGAGAGTTCACACCGGAGAAAAGCCTTACACCTGCCAACAGTGTGGAAAGAGTTTCTGTCAACTTCGAACCATAAAGAACCACATGAGAGTTCACACTGGAGAGAAGCCTTACACATGCCCTCAGTGTGGAGAGTGTTTCACTCAAAAAGTACGCTTTGAAGCCCACATAAGAATTCACACAGGAGAGAAGCCATTCACCTGCCAACAGTGTGGAAAGAGTTTCAGTCAACATCAAACTTTGAAAGACCACATGAGAATTCACACCGGAGAAAAGCCTTTCACCTGCCAACAGTGTGGAAAGAGTTTCAATCAACTTCGAACCTGGAAAGACCACATGAGAATTCACACTGGAGAGAAGCCGTTCACCTGCCCACAATGTGGAAGAAGTTTCACACAAAAAGGAACCTTTAACAGGCATATGAGAGTTCACACTGGAGAGAAGCCGTTCACCTGCCAACAGTGTGGAAAGAGTTTCTGTCAAAGACGATCCATAAAGAACCACATGAGAGTTCACAGTGGAGAGAAGCCTTACACCTGCCAACAGTGTGGGAAGAGTTTCTATCAACCTCAAACCATAAAGAACCACATGAGAATTCACACTGGAGAGAAGCCTTTCACATGCCAACAGTGTGGAAAGAGTTTCTATCAACATCGAACCTTAAAAAACCACATGAGAGTTCACAGTGTAGAGAAGCCTTTCACCTGCCAGCTGTGTGGAAAAAGTTTCACTCAAAAAGTACACTTTGAAGCCCACATAAGAATTCACACTGGGGAGAAGCCGTTCACCTGCCAACAGTGTGGAAAGAGTTTCTATCAACGTCAAACCTTAGAAAACCATACAAGAATTCACACTGGAGAGAAGCCATTCACCTGCCAACAGTGTGGAAAGAGTTTCATCCAAAAAGGAACCTTTAACAGGCACATGAGAGTTCACACCGAAGAAAAGCCTTACACCTGCCAACAGTGTGGAAAGACTTTCTGTGAACGTCAAACAATAAAAGACCACATGAGGATTCACACTGGAGAGATGCCTTTCCCCTGCCAACAGTGTGGAAAGAGTTTCAATCATGATAGAAACTTGAAAGCCCACATGAGAGTTCACACTGGGGAGAAGCCTTACACCTGCCTTCCGTGTGGAAAGAGTTTCAGTAGTCAGAGAAACCTTGAAGTCCACATGAGAATTCACACTGGAGAAAGGCCATTCACCTGCCAACAGTGTGGAAGAAGTTTCGGTCAACATCGAACCTGGACAGACCACATGAGAATTCACACCGGAGAAAAGCCTTACACCTGCCAACAGTGTGGAAGAAGTTTCACTCAAAAAGGAACCTTTAACAGGCATATGAGAGTTCACACTGGAGAAAAGCCATTCACCTGCCAACAGTGTGGAAAGAGTTTCTGTCAACGACGATCCATGAAGAACCACATGAGAGTTCACATCAGAGAGGTGAACGGCTTGTTCACCTGCTAATAGTGTACAAATCAGTTTCGGTCAATGTAAAAACCTTATAAGACCACATGAGAGTATACACAGGTGAGAAGCCTTTCACCTGCCTTCAGTGTGGAAAGAGTTTCTGTCAACAACGATCCATAAAGAACCACATGAGGATTCACACTAGTGGTGTCAACAATAATCGATTCGGCGATGCATCGCAATGCGGGGCATGCACGATTCAGCATCGATGCGGCAAAGTGCCATAATCGATTATGTCACTGTTTATTTTCTGGCCTTGAGTTGGACAATAAAGTTGTGAAGTTCCAATTCCTTCCGGGCTTTATCACAACAACAACAATCAAGATGGCTGAGGCGGAGGGAGATGACCGCGATAAAAACGCACCCAAAGCTTGGAAAGCGGACATCTGGGCACATTTCGGATTCTACGAAGTTAATGGGAAGCTAGACAAGACTTGCGAGGTGTGTAAAACCTGCCACACTAAAATCAAGCACGTTGGCACTGAAAGCAGTGATTTATGTTTTCTTTTTCAGGTTTGAAAATGCCATATCCAATACCCTGTACCATTCAATTTTATTTTATTTAATGACATTTATGTCAAAGATACAGGAGAGTGATAATACACACAGAGCAGCCATAAAATCTGTTGTTCAATATCTGACTGCTTGTATTGCCTCATGATTGATGAAAATTTTTTATCATGATGACTGATGAAAAATTTTCTATCAAATTTCTATTAAGAGTTTCTATCATGATAGAAACTTGAAAGTCCACATGAGAGTTCACACTGGGGAGAGTTTGTGCACCTGCCTTCCGTGTGGAAAGAGTTTCAGCCTGCACAGTGGTAACAAGGCATGATGGATCCATGTTCTCATTCTGTTTACACCAAATTCTGACTCTGTAAAGCTGCTTTGAAACAATCTATATTGGTAAAAGCACTATATAAATGAAGGTGACTTGACTTCAAGTCCACACAAGAATTCACACTGAAGAGAGTCTCTTCACCTGCCAACAATGTACAAAATGTTTCAACCAAAAAGGTCTCTGGGGTCTGAGGAGGTTTTTGGGCCCTGAAGGTGTTTTGACATGCCCTGACATTTGTGCTTATTTCAGTTACTTATAATTTAACTGTTACAATAATGTGTGCAGCATGTGTGCAAACGTTTATCTTTGGCTACGTTCACACTGTGAGCCTTAATGCTCAATTCCGATTTTTGCTCAGATTTCTTTGTACTGTGGCCAATATCAGATTTCCAGGGTGAACAGATCATGGTTCTGAACTGACCCGCATGCGCAAAAGAACGATACAAACAGGGTTGCCAGGTTTTCACAACAAAATCCACCCAATTTCTTCTCAAAAGTAGCCCAATCGCATCCCGGGGTGGGGAAACCACAGACTCGGCAACACTGGTAGACGTCATACGGAAGTAAACATGGAGGACATTAACACTAGAACTACCAAGGCAGTCATTTTTTAATTTTGCAATGTAATAACTTTGTTGAAATAAAACCCATTTAACTAAATTACCCTGACTTTTCTTAAATGTGTGTATATTTTATTTTAGGTCAAATCGACTATGCATTACAGACGGTGTATCATTTCAGTGTTTGCTACTTTTTCCCGCCGTTGAAGGTACACATCACTCTTGCCTAACAACTTTTTAGGGCCCAAGCCCCAAAGGGGCTGTAGCCCCTATTGTATACATTATTCTCTTTAGAAAGGGTTAGGGTTATAGTTCTGAGAATAGGGAACAAGACACTGCATTGATGACACTTTGGGGTATACCTCTGTGTCAACCGGTGCTTGAAACGCTTATCCAATCACTGCAATCATCCGGCGACAGCCTATGACATCACTACTAGTGCGACCCAGAAATATATAAGGAGCGCCTAGAGAACATGTCCTCCTCTTTTCGTCTTCAGGGACTGTTTTGTTTGTACGTTTCAACCTGAAAACTTCAAAAGGGTACCATGGCTTGTGAAAACGCTTCAGGAAGTGTGTGGATCCGTATCTAAGATATTGACACTTGATGACACACACAACTTGTGTGTGTACTGTTTGGGCTCAGAGCAAGCACGATCAGTTCTTGAGGGAACTGCTTGTGCCAACTATGAGTTTTTCCCTTGAGAAAACTCCACTCTCGTCTGCCCACTTCTCAAGGGACGAGGGACAGGCATCTGTGCCAGGCGATTCAGGTCCCGCTCACACTGAGGCAGAGCAGAGACGGGAATCGTGGGGTTTCAGAGGGAGCTCGCAGAGGAGTTTGAGAGAGGTGGTAATCTCTCATGCCCCTCTGAGCTGCCAGGTGAAGTGCTGTCACTAACATCCTCTGATCCGGCAGCGAGTGCTCTGCTGGCAGCCCAAGAGAGCAGGAGATGCTGATGAGGGTGAAGAGGATGTACAACCCAAACCCTCACAGCCACCCTGCCTCACGTATGTTGAATTGTTGAGCGTTATGGAGCGTGCTTCAGCGAGGCTTTGCTGCTGTAGGAGCGCGTGAGGGAAGAGACAGCTTGTGGCAGACTTGACAAACGGTTTCTTTCCCGCCATAACGCTCCAGCTCCCGTGAGCCGTCCATTCCTGCCCGATCTGCACAATGAGATCAAAAAGGCATGGAAGAACCTGTGTTCAGCGCGCATCCACCAGCAAACAAACTATGCTGATGTTAATGGGATGCGCACTGAACATGGGTATGTGCTCCAGCCCTGCCTTTTAAGCCACTAAAAATGACATTGCAATTAATGCAATTAATGGCAGGGCATATGCGGTGGCGGGTCTGGCTGGTGATGCTTTGCACACAATGGCTGTGTTATAAGCATACCAGGCTGATCGGCTGAAAGATGTGGACCAAAGGCAGGGTCTTTCCCCTGACGCAGTGAAAACGAGCTGCGCTGCACCACAGATTTAGCTCTCCGGGCCACCAAACAAACAGCCGCTGCAACAGTTTTCTCTAACCAGTTGATGATCTTCTCATGTCGAGAAGCAGAAGTGGAGTGGCTTCTGTCACTGCCATGTGTGATCTGTGACTGGAGGAGTTCGAGCGGGATACCTTTAAACATGAAACTAAACCACCAATAGGTGGCGGCGAGTGACCGCATTAATGAGAGTCATTGAGTCATTGATTCGAACAGTTCGTTCAAACGGCTGATTCATTCAAGATTGAGGCAATTGTTTATTCATTGGTTTCATCAGGTCCCTTTCCACAGGTGTATAAAATCAAGCACCTAGATTATGAATGCAGACTGCATTGTGCTTGATTAATACACCTGTGGAAAGGGACCTGATGAAATCCATGAATATATGTGTCATTGAATCTTTGACTCAATCGTTTCGTTCCGAACGCTGAATCATTCAGTAATAAAACACAGCTGAGATGCGTTATATGGTTCTGCTGGGATCTTTGTTTGGAACTTTTTTTTGCTGCTGGTATTTAGATGATATTGCATCTAAAAAGTAAGTAGGCCTACTTATTTACTGTTATATGAAATCAGTCACATTTTCAATCGTGATGGTATTCAGGAAAACGGCACTTGGTCGTGTAATGTTGCTGAACTGTAGCCTATCATATGTTAATAATATGTAATATGTTCATATATATAAATATAAAAACTCCACATTTGGGATTCTCACCACAGTATGTTGAACCATGCTGTGTTGGAAACCCTAACTGTACGTACACACCGCCGCCGACTTGAGCTTCCAAAGTCATTCATTTTCAATGGAAGCTGGCTTCTCTCAGTGGGTGTTTTGAGTGACCAGAGCGTCAATCAGAAAGTTGAAAGTAGCTCAACTTTATGGTAATGAGCTATGACGTGGTTCAGCGGCAAAACACCAGCAACCAATCGGAATATAGACGTCCTTCGCTCTGGCTGATTCCGGAGAAACATACGATGTAAACTTTCGTTCCTACCAAAACATGAGTTGCGAAAAAAGTTTTTGTTAGCTCGCTCAAGAGTAAATGTTTAGTCACTATGCAAGCATTTTCATCAACTAGCTTATTAATTAAAAAAAAATTACGTTGTATGAATTGTTTTTTTTCCAATAAATATTGTAAAATATTTTCAACATTCATGGTTGTGTTTCATATTATTTTTAAATCCATGTTATATAGTTTAAAAGTAGGGATGCACCGATACCACTTTTTTCAGAATCGATCCGAAATATATGATCATAATCTATGACAAAAATGTTATTAAAAACTAGATTAGTGGATAATTCAGCAGTAAAATTTAGTCTAGAAATAAGAGACAATAAGTGTAACACTAATCTGGTAAAACGTTACACATTGCTCTTTGTATTGTTGTAAAATACATTCATGAAAAACAAGATAACTAATATAAAAAAGATCAATTATTTTATAGCCTACTATAAAATTGAGAATTTTTTTTGAGGGCTGGTCTGAATACCATTTTTTGAGCTTCGGAGAGAGGGTGCTGAACATATTCTTCTCTCTAATAAAGGCAGTATTCTCTATGTGTCTGTCTGTCTGTTTGCATTTTGATTATTTCGAGAACCGTTCATCCAATCGACTTCACAAGGGACTGCAGTGTCCTATTTGGTGCAGTATAGGTAGACACGTGAGACGCGACACGTTCAGAATTAATAAACTACAGAACAGCGCGAGCGGGAAGTGGCGCGCCTCACCAATAGTGATATAACACACACACACACAGGTCTGTTAACTTAAGCAATACTTTTAATATGGTAGTCTAATATTTTTCTGACTAACAAATTACTGACACAGTAAAGGCTAGATTTAAATAAAGAAAAACGACATTTAAATGAATGAACTGTAATAAATAAAGAACACGGTAGCATACTTTAAATAACAGCATCACACATTTCAATTAACGAACAGTTTAAATAAAATTAAATGAATTCCCTTATGTAGAATAAAACCAACTGTAATAGGCTAAACAGAACAAGGTAATTCAAAATGATTAATGTGAAATTAATTTTAGGCTGGCTAGCGTAATTAGCGCAGCTCACATTTCAGATTACGCACAATATTGGATTTGGATCGGACTCGGGTTACTGCCTGTAGGCCAGCAGCTTCCCTGTCTGCAGCTGGGGGTGGTCCTGCACGTCTTGCAGTTGCCCTGGAGATCCTCCTCAGGAAATTATGCAGGACACAGGTAGCCTTCACACAGGCGTCCACATTTGCAGGGCTGACCCCAATGACCCCTCTGTACATACGCCATTGAGACGTGAGGTATTCTCAACAATCAGCCTTGCATGTGACAGCCTGTAGTTGAATACTCTGCGCCTGCCAGAGTGGCTGGAGCCAGGAAAAGGCCGCATGAGGTTGGGGTGCAGTGGGAAGGCCTCATCAGCAACAAAAACACGTGGCTGCGGTCCTAGATGCTCAGC
Source organism: Leuciscus idus (assembly GCA_021554675.1). Classification (NCBI taxonomy): domain Eukaryota; kingdom Metazoa; phylum Chordata; class Actinopteri; order Cypriniformes; family Leuciscidae; genus Leuciscus; species Leuciscus idus. Next base: position 1,455,239 of record CM038629.1, read on the forward strand.
TCCCGGCAGCAGAGCATCCTGTGGCAGACCAAGAGTCCCGTCCAGTAGTGCCCGGCCGAAGGTGGTGTTGGCCAGGACACCGCCGTCACTCGTCCTCCCGTAGCTGCCCACATCCACTACCCGAAAGCAGTATTGGGCAGAAGCACAACTGAATAAGTCCCCTTGTAATTTAAATACATGGACCCTGAATTGTCAGGTGACTTAATCACCACATGTTTCCCATCAATGGATCCAAGGCAGTTGGGGAAAGATCACCGCTGGTAAAACCCCTTTGCGATGCTCAGCCAATCCTCCGTGGTGGGCACTGGCATGTACTCCTCTACCATGGAGTCCCAAATGGCCCTGCAGACCTGGGGGACAGTGTTGGCCACAGTGCTCACTGCCATGTGATAGCTGGCAGCAATAGTGCGATAGGAGTCTCCTGTGGACAAGAACCGCAGGCAAATAGCCAGACGCTCAGCAAGACATATTGCACGGCGGTAATTAGTCCTATTCATCATGATGAACTTTTGACAGCACGCTGTCAAACTGCTCCGTGTCCAGCCTGAAGGTCCGCTGGAATCTCTCGTCGTCAAGCCGCAGCTGCTGCACCAGCCGGTGATACTCTCCGAATTGATAACGGTCCTCGAGGGTGGCATGAACCCAAAATCTCAGAGTCCGACGTCTTCTCCGCAAATACAATACAGCCGCACCAAACACAACAACTTCGCGATGATCCAGAATGATCCAGTGATGCACATTTGAGGATGAGCGCAACTTTTATTGGAAATATTTATGAACGCTCGTTTTAAGCGGGAATGCAATTCATTTACATTTTTACATTTACATTAGTCATTTAGCAGACGCTTTTATCCAAAGCGACTTACAGATTAGGACTAAATTAAGCGAGTCATCATGAAGAGGCAAAAACAACGCAAGTAGTGCTCAAAAAACAAAGTTCAGGCATTATTCAGAGTAGCATAATCCCGACAAGTAAGGTTTTAAAGGGAAGGGGAATTCCCTTTAATTCATTCATTTGAACAATTGCACAGATGCTAATAATAATAATAATAATAGCTAATTATTATTTTTTCCCGATCAAATTTGACCAAAACGGTTACAAAAATGCTGTCATTATAAAAGGTTTCTAGTGTCAATGTATTGCTTGTTTTTTCTTTTTACATTTCATGGTGTGACACTTCTCTTCTCCCAAAGCGTCAACAAGCTTCCCCGTACTTTTTGACACGCGTCCTCGACAGGGCGGCCAGAGCTTCTTTGCAGCTCAAGTCGGCGGCGGTGTGTACGTACAGTAACACTTGTGACATCCATTCCCTGATCTCGCGCCCTGGAGACTCTGGCCAGTTTGTTAGCGTAGCCGTCCAGTTTGGACATGAATGTTGAATCAGTGGAAGGGTGGGGATTCGAGTGAACTCAGTAGTAGCCATCTAGAGATTTAAGAGACATAACAATAAGACATCAGGATCATGTACATTTTAAGAATGGCACTGTTCATTATTCTACAGAAAACAACATTTAGCCTAAATAGACAAGACAAGATCAGGGAGGCTAGTTACTATTAACAGCGAATCCAGCAATTCGAACTGTCTTGATCTCCACAGAATAGAGCTGGCCGTCTGCTCTTGAACTCACCAATGAAGGACATGTCTTGGACTACTTCATGGCGCCTGTAAGAAACCGTTCTGTCCATTTTCTGTTTAATTGTTTGATGGTTGTCCTTCACATAGCTGATTAAAATTGGAAAAAAAAACTACAGAAAAAAAAAAGAAAAAGAAAAACTCAAGATGCATGTCCAGACTCCAACAACAATGTCAAAGGATTTTACAAATATTTATATCACCTTAATTTACAAAAGTAATTATTAAATGACAGCATCTGCCTTTCACAGCTCCGCAACAGCTCTACAATAAAACAAACAGATATATATATAGTAATAGAAACGCAGAGCCTGTCATTAGCATTTACATGGATACTAATAATCCGTTAGTAACCTCATTGTGAGCTCAATCGGATAGAAACCTTCATGTAAACACCTCTATTGATCCGATTGAGCTCGGTCCCAGTGAAGTTTAATTCGGATTGTAAGTGGTGGTGTAAACTTTTGTAAACCGATCGTTTTAAGATTATTTTAGCCGTGAAAAAAACCACGTTTGCTTTCTGAAACTGTAATGTTCGGTTGGTTTGAGCGGTCTACGCATGACAAAAGACACATTTCACTTTGATACTTGCAACATAACACGCACATCAATCTGATTAACTTACTTTATTTTGCGTTCATGCAAACACTAACATACGGAATCATCCATCGGAAGTCATTCATTTGGTGTAACCGCAGCTTATGACATACACTGACATCTTAAAGTCATAAAACTATATAGTGTAATATAACTACATATACTGTTATTGGCAGTATTTTCAGGATGGCAAATGATTTAAACAAAATATTCATAACTCACAAAATCTCGGGGGTTTAGTGTGTGTGTGCAGAGGGACATCCCGTGTGTGTGTGTGTGTGTGTGTGTGCAGAGGGACATCCCGTGTGTGTGTGTGTGTGTGTGTGTGCAGAGGGACATCCCGTGTACTCGTCTATCTATCTAAGTGGGGACGTTGGTGTCGTTACACACTCACTAACAGGGGACCGTCGAGCCAAGTGGGGACATTTTTCAAGTCCCCTGTTGGTCATGCTTTAAAACATGTTAAAATCAGCTAAAACACGCTCTGGTTAATTTTGTACATTTTTGACCAAGTGGGGACTTACATGTGTGTGTGTGTTTAAGTCCATACTCAGCAGCGCTCCTGTAGGCTGGAGCAGGAACTGCAGTGGCCCATTAACACACGTCGTTCACACTTCTCTATTGTCTGAATGGCTGCTGTCCTAGAGAGGCTCTGAGACTGTAGAGCTGCTGTTTAACTGCTTAGTTCAGGAGCTTTCAGTAACACTTTATAATAACTGCACGCTATTAATCATTAGTTAAGCATTAGTAAACAGTTAATTCATTTATAAAGCATTAATATACACTAATAAGCAGTATATAAATGCAGTTATAAATGCTTTATTCCTGTTTTAAAAGCATATCTATAATGTGTTTAATAACTGTATTTTCATACTTTATTAATGATCAATTTATCATTTCTAAATGAAGTATAGCATCATTTACAAAGCAGTTATTTAGGAGTTGTCAGTGGTTCATAAGATCCCTTAGAAAGTGTGAGTAAATGATTAAACTATTTCAATGTACATTCATACATCATACACTTATTATTCAGACATATAGTAATAGTTACTTAGTGTGTTAATAAATGCTTTATTAACATGTATTTCTACTGTTTTCAGGTAGTTATAAATCATTTAGTAGAGGTCAGTTCACTATTTTTTGTGAGCTCATCTAAAGTGAGGACTAGTTATGCTAGTTATGTAGGAGATTTAAAGGCTGTTAATATTTCTATGTTCTCTTTCACTGTGTTGTGTTGTGTTTGTTTCCTTTTTCTGTTTAGAAGATAAATTAGTCTTTAAATCTCCTTTGTAAATGCTTTACTAGGCATAACTAGTCCTCACTTTTGCTCACAAAATAGTGAACTGACCACTACTAAATGCTTTATAACTCCCTGAATCTACTACATTTACTCACACTTTCTAAGTGATCTTATTAATCACTGACAACTCCTAAATAACTGCTTTGTAAATTATGCATTACTTCATTTAGAAATGATAAATTGATCATTAATAAAGTATGAAAATACAATTATTAAACACATTATAGATATCCTTCTAAATCAATAATACAGCGTTTAAAGCTGTATTTATAAACGGCTTATTAATGTCTGCTTTATGAATTATGATTTAACTGTTTACTAATGCTTAACTAATGATTAATTAAATGCAGTTATTATAAAGGGTTACCATATATATATTATATAATATTTTTCATAATATAACTTCAAATATGCATTTTTTTTAATAAAAAATAAAATAAAAAAAACATGCCAAGAGGGGATCTGCAACTCAATGTTATAATTATAATGTAATTATTATTATATTATAAAGGTATTAATAATGCGACAGATAGTATTGGCTGCCTATTAATTAAAACATCATTTCTACAAAAAAAACAACAACAAAAAATCAATAGACATGTCCTTATTTTTCTGTTTCCTTTGTTTCTAGGATGTTGATGTACAGAGATATTCAGTGTTTGAAATATTGCTCAATTTAAATGCAACCAAACATATGTCGTTCGTTACCATCCAACAGTGGACCTTTCTTTAAGATCTAATTCAAAACTTTTGAGTTGACTTGCTGCATCTGGTTATTTTGAAGAAACAAAAATGAAATACACAAATACACTTTTTTCATAATATAACTTCAAATATGCAAAAAATTAATTAAAATTAAAAATAAATAAAATTAAACATGCCAAGATTGAATCTCAACTCTGAAGTGGGGACTCACAATAGCCTGCAATAGAACTTTGTGTGTGATATATATATATATATAGGCCTAGGCACCACAGATCACAATATGCATAGTTAAAAAAAAAAAGAAAAAGAAAAAAGAATGACGAACATCATCAGTTATCCAAAATGTAATTGCTTGAGGAAAGACCATTTAAATCTACAACGGGGTAAAAAATACAGACGGCCCGACGGCAACAGTTCAAAAGCAGAGGCGAGAATATCCTCTTATCATTCATAATATTATTTTTCTTATTTAACACTCTCTCTTCATAGATACTTTCTATGCTTGGTTATGCAGTCCCTAACAATTTACTTGCCATTGTTATGTGCCATTGCACTCACACATACATGTCTATATTACTAACAGACCAATGTCGCTCTACACTGGCCAAGTGAGGACTCACTGAACGATGTCTATCTATACAAGTGAGGACTTGTGTGTGTGTGTGTGTGTGTGTGTGTGTGTGTGTGTGTGTGTGTGTGTGTGTGAACAGTGAAGTGAACTGGCAGTGAAGTCTGTCTTCATTATGTGTATATATAGTATATTATATAGTATATTATATATTATGCCTTTTATCACTCGTTTTGAAAACGATGCCTTTACCATCTGCATGTAAACAACATAAACGTGAATTTGTGAAATTGTTACGTCATTCCAACCCGGTCACACTAAATGCGTCTCTATAGCACACATTGTGTTTATTGTGCAATTTATACGTGCATATGATAGGCATGGGTGGGTTTAGGGTAGGTTTAGTAGTGGTGTGTAATATGTAATATGTATTATATGTTTGGTTAGGATTAGTTTTGTAGGATGTGTGTGTATTACACTCAATAAAGTGCGTATTATATGCATGTAAAAAAATATATTTTCGCGTAAAAATTGCACGATAAACACAATGCGTGCCATAGAGATGCATTTTCATGAGATCAGGCAGGTCATGCACAAGTATATAACATGGTCACATGCGTACTTATCATCACGTGTTCACATGTTCATGAGTATTTGAGGTTTTTTTGTTTTTGTTTTTTTTGACAAAGTAAGAAAGGTTTGGGGTGTGCTTTTAGATGGGCCTTTAATATTTGACAAACAAATATCTTCAGTAATTGGATCTAGTTTCTATCAACTCCGTCTTTTGTCTAAAATTAAACACTTCCTAACTGACAAAACACTAGAGATGGCTGTTCATGCTTTTATTACTTCCCATTTAGACTACAGCAACTCATTGTATTGCGGTATTTCCAAGTCACAAATCGCTCGCCTTCAACTGGTCCAAAATGCTGCAGCAAGATTTATTCACAAAAGTAGTAAATATAATCACATGATGATGATGATACATTTTATTTATATTGCGCTTTTCTGCTTTACATATAGCCTCACATTCAAGCTGGGGGCAAGCTGGGGCCAGTTGTACTGTTAGAGGGGCCAGTTTAGACCTTATTGTTGTCATATCATTTTCTGCACTGCACTATAGGCATTAACAGGCAAAATACCATGATTACCAATCATTCAACAATGTATTTGCATTTCCATTATATTTTTTAGATTTGCATTACATATTCAGAATCAGTCACATTAACTGCATTCTACGATTTTTGTGTTTTTTTGCAAAAAGATCAGCAAATTCATCTAGATTGAAGGCCTTTGCCCTCCTTGACTCAATACTTAAATTGCTTAATCTGTCATCTGACATTGTGGACCTGAGATAGGTTTTCACCAGCTTTAGTGCATACAATATAATATGCAATTAAATTATGCTTATTTTAAATGTATTGTGCAGGCTAGGTATAAAAAATATAGGAAAAACCATGATAATATGAAACGCTTCAAAACAGAGCGCACAAAGCGCGTATGCACATCGCGGGTGCAGAATGATGTGCTCAAAGCAACATGGAGTCACAGTGTTCAGCGCTGCACAAGTGCGCATTTAAAAGTTCACGGCACAAAGCGAAGAAATTTCGAGCGCACAAATCCTAGTGTAGCCTATATCTGTCCAACAGTTTATTGATCATTTGTTTCTTCACATAGTGAAGTTTTAAATTCCAGTTATTGTGCGTTTGATGCCGATTCATAGTCCTTGTGGTGTGAACAGGCACACGGTAGCGAGTCGTTTTAAAACAGCAACAAACATAAAATACAAATACACAAAATAAAGTCATTTTATGCAAATCCACAGCCTTTTATCTACAGATCAAGCATTATAATGTGTATATATCATATTGGAGAGAGTTTTACTGTGCATATATATAACATTATATAAATTAACATTACAAAAGTTAATGATAGTACATTTCAAATACCTAAAAATTGACAATTAAGTGATTTTGTTCGAGTCAAAAATATTACTTAACATTAATGAACCAACGGTACACATTTTTTACTTTAGCAATCTTATGGGTTGTGGTCTCTCAGACATTGGCAGTAATAAAAATACAATAAAAACATAGTTTCCCTTTGGACTTAAATTACATATCTTTGTGGTATACGGTAGAAATATTGCACATTTCAGTCTAGCTTAGGTTTTTAAAATAAATAACACAGTCTTGGAAATAATATGTAAGCATGTGCAAATAAGCCTGTATAGTAAATCAAGTTCTGTTGGTCTTTGTGTTTAAGTGAGAAATTAATTCATTTAAATTGAAAGATCTCAATGTTTATAAGATCTTTCAATTATGTTTAACAGTTTTGAGCGTATAAAAGAGTGTATAAAAATGGGCTCTGAGTTTTGGCAGTGGTTGTGTCTAAGTGAAATATGTAGTTTGGAAGATGTAGTCACTGAATGCATTAATACAACATTGAATGACACAGACATTTGCAACACTTCTACAGTAATACCGTAGTAAAATATATTCAGAATCTAAAAAATTAAATACTATCAAAACAATTAGATGTAGCTGAACACATACAGGTATTAATCTTTCAGTTTCATCACCATCTATAAAAAGGGGAAACTTGGGGGAAATGTGTACTGTACTGTAAACAATGACCATGTGACTGTGAATTCTGAACAACAGAAAACAGCAGAAATATGTTAGAATTCTACCCCGTTATTTGTGTGTTTTTTTATTTAACGTGTGTTTTTGGGGGGTAAAACCTTTTCTAGTGTTCTGGAAGAATGAGTTGATCTGAGAATGAAGTTTCAGTGCATTTTGAATGTGAAATGAACTGCTGTCAAGCTGTAAGTTGGTTTGGAGAAGATATCATGGTCTTTTAACCTGATATCATTTAAGACATCATTTAAGACTGTGGAATAAATGATTGAATGATTTAACCATAACTCATTACTATCCTTGATATTCTAAAATAGGTATTTTTCATGTGTATGTAGACTAGGGTGTGTGAATTGAGTTGTTGCACTTCCCCCCCCCACACGCAATTTACATATCAATGCAGGAAGGCCTTAAAGGCCAGTGTTTGTCTCAGGTGAGAAAACTGGCCAACAACCCCCAGAGTACTGTTACCAATATCTGTGCAACTTCTCAAATACACTAGAATAAACTAGAGAAAACGCTGGGATTTACCCTGCCAAATTAAATTAAATTACAGGTTTTTACAATCGCTAAGACACATTTCTCAATACAGTGCCCTCCACAATTATTGAACCCCCTGGTAAATATGATCAAAATTGGCTGTAAAAAATAAATCTGCATCGATTATCCTTGTGATCTTTCATTCAAAAAATGTGCAAAATTCTAACCTTTCATTGAAGTAAAAGAATTGAAAGTGGGGGGAAATCACATTATGAAATAAATGTTTTTCTCCAAAACACGTTGGCCACAATTATTGAAACCCCTAGAATTTTTTACGAGTAAAATATCTCTGAAGTATATTCCCATTAATATTTACCTTTTTTAGTACACCAGGGTGACTAGGAACATGAAACTGTCCAGCTATGACTTCGTGTTTCACAGGAGTTTAAATATGAGGAAACACAAAGGCCAAATCCCCTTAATCATCCATCACAATGAGTAAAACCACAGAATATAGTTCTGATGCGTAGCAAAAGATTGTTGAGCATCACAAACTAGAAAGTGGCTGTAAGACAGTAGCTAAAGAATTGAAAATCCCAATTTTGACCATCAGGGCAATAATTAAGAAGTTATAACCAACTAAAGATGTTATGAATCTGCCAGGAAAAGGACGTGTGTCTATACTGTCTTAATGCATGGCGAGTATGAAAGTTTGAGTGGCCAAAGACTCTTCAAGGATCACAGATGGAGAATTGCAGAGATTAGTTGAGTCTTGGGGGTCAGAAAGCCTAAAAAAAAAAATATCAAACAACCCCTACATCCCCACATGTTGTTTGGGAGGCTTTAAAAAAAAACCTCCTCGCTCATCCAAAAACAAATTCCAGCAAATTTAATTGTCAGACACGACTGGATCTTCAAACAACACAGGGTTCTGTGGTCAGATGAGACTAAAACAGAGCTTTTTGGCAGCAAACGCACTAGATGGGTTTGGTGAACGCAAGGATAAAAAGTACCCCATGTGTACAATTTAATATACCATTGGATCTTTAATGTTGTGGGCATATTTTTCTGCTGGAGGTCCTGGACTTCTTGTTCAGATACATGGCATTGTGGATTCTATCAAATATCAACAGATAAAAAATCAAAACCTGATGCTTTCTGCTAGAAATCTTATAATGGGCCGTGGTTGGATCTTCCTTCAGGACAACGATCCAAAACAAACATCAAAATCAAAACAAAAATTTGTTGTGGAGCACAAAATGAAGCTTCTGCCATGACCATCCCAGTCCCCTGACCTGATGAGTGGGCTGAACTGAAGAGGAGAAGCACCAACATGGATCTGGGAATCTGAAGGATCTGGAGAGATTCTGTGTGGAGGAATGGTCTCTGATCTCTTGTCAGGTGTTCTCCAAACTCATCAGGCATTATAGGAGAAGACTCAGAGCTCATCTTGGCAAAAGGAGATTGCAAAAAGTATTTAATAAAAGGGTTTCAATAATTGTGGCCAACGTGTTTTGGAGAAAAACATTTATTTCATAATGTGATTTCCCCCCACTTTCAATTCTTTTACTTCAATGAAAGGTTAGAATTTTGCACATTTTTTGAATGAAAGATCACAAGGATAATCGATGCAGATTTATTTTTTACAGCCAATTTTGATCATATTTACCAGGGGGTTCAATAATTGTGGAGGGCACTGTATTTAGGTACATTTTCAAAACTCTTCACTCAGTTCTCCTAACCAACTTAAAGCTTGACAGCAGTTCATTTCACATTCAAAATGCACTGAAACTTCATGTCTCAGATCAACTCATTCTTCCAGAACATTAGAAAAGGTTTCACCCATACACTTAGTGATACACTTTGTCACACATAAAACAAAAAAACACAAACAACAGGAGCATTACACAATGTTTTCTTTTGTAAAATGCTTTCATAAAACAAGAATGACACTATCTACTGTTTATAATTCACTGCAGTTGATGTTACATAATCCTTTTTGATTACAGCCCAGTTATCATCTATGATAATATTGAGCAGGTGGATACCTATAAGTATATAGGTGTGGTCTATATACTAGATTAAAACTTAAAACTAGATTAAAGTCGCATCTCTTCAGCCAGGCATTCATATAATCCTACAGTTCAAACTACAATCCGGCCTCTATCCAATGCCAGAGGAGAACTGGCCCCCGACTGAGCCTGGGTTCTCCCAAGGTTTTTTTTTCTTCATTAAGGCACCTGATGGAGTTTTAGGACACCATTAGGTCACTTGATGGAGTTTTAGGACACCATTAGGTCACTTGATGGAGTTTTTCGGTTCCTTGCCACTGTTGCCTTTGGCTTGCTCAGTTGGGGATATTTTGGGGATATTTAATTTAATTTTATCAATCAATAAATTCCTCTTGAAACAAACTTTGTTGTATTATTTTAATTTAATACTGTGAAGCTGCTTTGATGCAATCTGTATTGTGAAAAGCGCTATACAAACAAACTTGACTTGACTTGACTTGACTTGGTCATTGATCGTTCATTTACTTGGAAAGCCAACATTGATTATCGTTGTTCAAAATTCCGGCAACGATTGTATTTTTTTAAGAAGACTTAGGCTGTTTGGTGTAAATCAGAGAATTATGCAATTATTTCATTATGCCGTTTTAGGTAGTCTTTTAAATTATAGGATGCAAACTTCATATGGCAATCTTTCGGTCCAATTAAAATCACAGCTTGCACGTCTTGTGAAAACTGCAATGTAAGTTATGGGTGTAAGAGAGTACTCATCACTTCAATCAATTTACGAATCGTGGATTTTTAAAAATGCACAGACAATAGTGAGTGATTCAAGCCATGTTTTATTTCCAATGTATCAGCTTCTGCCATCATGGAGACGGTATAGAGTCCCACTGAGTAAGAGTAACCGTTAGAGTATCTATTAATATGTTAAATAGCAAGATGTAGTTATACATATATGTAGTTTTAAACTCTTTCTGGTTTGTGTGTGTTTCCCCTTTTGTATAGATGGTGATGAAACTGAAAGACTAACACTTACATCTAATTATTTTGATATTATTATATTTTAGAATCAGAACATCTATTTCAATGTGATATTACTGAAATTAATTTTTAACAGTTTAACAGTACTATTATTATTAACAGTTTTAAAAAGAGTATGTAAACGTGCAAATTAGCCTGTATAGAACATAAAGTTCTGTTGGTGTTTGTGTTTAAGAATAATTAATGTAAATGGAACAAAATGCATTCAATGACATCTTTCAAAGCAGTGATCCACAGTTTAGCTCACATAGACGGATGGTGTGATCACTGTGTGAAGAGAGTTTTGAAAAAGTGACTTTAGAATTGGGAAACTTACATTTTATTTGTGTTTGGAATAATCATTAATTTAGTTTCATTGTAAACATAGTGCTAAACAAGTAAACAAGATTTTATATTTAAATATTATATTATAATATATAATACTGATTTCAGAAAATCCCTGGGAGTGTGAATGTGTGTGTGTGTGTGTGTGTGTGTGTGTGTGTGTGTGTGTGTGTGTGTGTGTGTGTGTGTGCAGAGGGACATCCCGTGTGTGTGTGTGTGTGCAGAGGGACATCCCGTGTGTGTGTGTGTGTGTGTGCAGAGGGACATCCCGTGTGTGTGTGTGTGTGTGTGTGTGTGTGCAGAGGGACATCCCGTGTGTGTGTGTGTGTGTGTGTGTGTGTGTGTGTGTGTGTGCAGAGGGACATCCCGTGTGTGTGTGTGTGTGTGTGCAGAGGGACATACCGTGTGTGTGTGTGTGTGCAGAGGGACATCCCGTGTGTGTGCAGAGGGACATCCCGTGTGTGTGTGTGTGTGTGTGTGCAGAGGGACATACCGTGTGTGTGTGTGTGTGCAGAGGGACATCCCGTGTGTGTGTGTGTGTGTGTGTGTGCAGAGGGACATCCCGTGTGTGTGCAGAGGGACATACCATGTGTGTGTGTGTGTGTGTGTGTGTGTGTGTGTGCAGAGGGACATCCCGTGTGTGTGCAGAGGGACATACCATGTGTGTGTGTGTGTGTGTGTGTGTGTGTGTGTGTGCAGAGGGACATCCCGTGTGTGTGCAGAGGGACATACCATGTGTGTGTGTGTGTGTGTGTGTGTGTGTGCAGAGGGACATACCATGTGTGTGCAGAGGGACATCCCGTGTGTGTGTGTGTGTGTGTGTGCAGAGGGACATCCCGTGTGTGTGCAGAGGGACATCCCGTGTGTGTGTGTGTGTGTGTGTGCAGAGGAACATCCCGTGTGTGTGTGTGTGCAGAGGGACATCCCGTGTGTGTGTGTGTGTGCAGAGGGACATCTCGGGGGTTTAGTGTGTGTGTGCAGAGGGACATCCCGTGTGTGTGTGTGTGTGCAGAGGGACATCCCGTGTGTGTGTGTGTGTGTGTGTGTGTGTGTGCAGAGGGACATCCCGTGTGTGTGTGTGCAGAGGGACATCTCGTGGGTTTAGTGTGTGTGTGTTTAGTGTGTGTGTGAAGAGGGACATCCCGTGTGTGTGTGTGTGTGTGTGTGTGTGCAGAGGGACATCCTGTGTGTGTGTGTGTGTGTGCAGAGGGACATCTCGTGTGTGTGTGTGTGTGTGTAGAGGGACATCTCGTGGGTTAAGTGTGTGTGTTTAGTGTGTGTGTGTGTGTGTAGAGGGACATCTCGTGGGTTAAGTGTGTGTGTTTAGTGTGTGTGTGTGTGTGTGTGCAGAGGGACATCCCATGTGTGTGTGTGTGTGTGTGTGAAGAGGGACATCCCGTGTGTGTGTGTGTGTGCAGAGGGACATCCTGTGTGTGTGTGTGTGCAGAGGGACATCCCGTGTGTGTGTGTGTGTGCAGAGGGACATCCTGTGTGTGTGTGTGTGTGCAGAGGGACATCCCGTGTGTGTGTGTGTGTGTGTGTGTGTGTGCAGAGGGACATCCCGTGTGTGTGCAGAGGGACATCCCGTGTGTGTGTGTGTGTGTGTGTGTGTGCAGAGGGACATCCCGTGTGTGTGTGTGTGTGTGTGTGTGAAGAGGGACATCCCGTGTGTGTGTGCAGAGGGACATCCCGTGTGTGTGTGTGTGTGTGTGTGTGTGTGTGTGCAGAGGGACATCCCGTGTGTGTGTGTGTGTGTGTGTGTGCAGAGGGACATCCCGTGTGTGTGTGTGTGTGTGTGTGTGTGTGTGTGCAGAGGAACATCCCGTGTGTGTGTGTGTGCAGAGGGACATCCCGTGTGTGTGTGTGCAGAGGGACATCCCGTGTGTGTGTGTGTGTGTGTGTGTGTGTGTGTGTGTGTGTGTGTGCAGAGGGACATCCCGTGTGTGTGTGTGTGTGTGCAGAGGGACATCCCGTGTGTGTGTGTGTGCAGAGGGACATCCCGTGTGTGTGTGTGTGTGTGTGCAGAGGGACATCTCGTGTGTGTGTGTGTGTGCAGAGGGACATCTCGTGGGTTTAGTGTGTGTGTGTTTAGTGTGTGTGTGAAGAGGGACATCCCGTGTGTGTGTGTGTGTGTGTGTGTGTGTGTGTGTGTGTGCAGAGGGACATCTCGTGTGTGTGTGTGTGTGCAGAGGGACATCCTGTGTGTGTGTGTGTGTGTGTGTGTGTGTGCAGAGGGACATCCCGTGGGGTTAGTGTGTGTGTGTTTAGTGTGTGTGTGTGTGCAGAGGGACATCCCGTGTGTGTGTGTGTGTGTGTGTGTGTGTGTGTGCAGAGGGACATCCCGTGTGTGTGTGTGTGCAGAGGGACATCCCGTGTGTGTGTGTGTGTGTGTGTGTGTGCGTGCAAAGGGACATCCCGGGGGTTTAGTGTGTGTGTGTTTAGTGTGTGTGTGTGTGTGCAGAGGGACATCCCGGGGGTTTAGTGTGTGTGTGTGTGTGCAGAGGGACATCCCGTGTGTGTGTGTGTGTGTGTGTGTGTGTGCAGAGGGACATCCCGTGGGGTTAGTGTGTGTGTGTTTAGTGTGTGTGTGTGTGCAGAGGGACATCCCGTGTGTGTGTGTGTGTGTGTGTGTGTGTGTGTGCAGAGGGACATCCCGTGTGTGTGTGTGTGCAGAGGGACATCCCGTGTGTGTGTGTGTGCGTGCAAAGGGACATCCCGGGGGTTTAGTGTGTGTGTGTTTAGTGTGTGTGTGTGTGTGCAGAGGGACATCCCGGGGGTTTAGTGTGTGTGTGCAGAGGGACATCCCGTGTGTGTGTGTGTGCAGAGGGACATCCCGCGTGTGTGTGTGTGTGTGCAGAGGGACATCTCGTGGGTTTAGTGTGTGTGTGTTTAGTGTGTGTGTGCAGAGGGACATCCCGTGTGTGTGTGTGTTTAGTGTGTGTGTGTTTAGTGTGTGTGTGTTTAGTGTGTGTGTGCAGAGGGACATCCCGTGTGTGTGTGTGTGTGTGTTTAGTGTGTGTGTGCAGAGGGACATCCCGTGTGTGTGTGTGTGTGTGTTTAGTGTGTGTGTGTGTTTAGTGTGTGTGTGCAGAGGGACATCCCGTGTGTGTGTGTGTGTGTGTGTGTGCAGAGGGACATCTCGTGGGTTTAGTGTGTGTGTGTTTAGTGTGTGTGTGTGTGTGCAGAGGGACATCCCGTGTGTGTGTGTGTGTGTGCAGAGGGACATCCCGCGTGTGTGTGTGTGTGTGTGTGTGTGCAGAGGGACATCCCGCGTGTGTGTGTGTGTGTGTGTGTGTGTGCAGAGGGACATCCCGTGTGTGTGTGTGTGTGTGTGTGCAGAGGGACATCTCGTGGGTTTAGTGTGTGTGTGCAGAGGGACATCCCGTGTGTGTGTGTGTGTGTGTGTGTTTAGTGTGTGTGTGCAGAGGGACATCCCGTGTGTGTGTGTGTTTAGTGTGTGTGTGTTTAGTGTGTGTGTGCAGAGGGACATCCCGGGGGTTTAGTGTGTGTGTGCAGAGGGACATCCCGTGTGTGTGTGTGTGTGTGTGTGTGTTTAGTGTGAGTGTGCAGAGGGACATCCCGTGTGTGTGTGTGTTTAGTGTGTGTGTGTTTAGTGTGTGTGTGCAGAGGGACATCCCGGGGGTTTAGTGTGTGTGTGCAGAGGGACATCCCGTGTGTGTGTGTGTGTGTGTGTGTGTGTGTGTGTGTGTGTGCAGAGGGACATCCTGTGTGTGTGTGTGTGTGTGTGTGTGTGTGTGTGTGTGTGCAGAGGGACATCCCGGGGGTTTAGTGTGTGTGTGCAGAGGGACATCCCGTGTGTGTGTGTGTGTGTGCAGAGGGACATCCCGTGTGTGTGTGTGTGTGTGCAGAGGGACATCCCGTGTGTGTGTGTGTGTGTGTGTTTAGTGTGTGTGTGCAGAGGGACATCCCGTGTGTGTGTGTGTGTGTGTGTGTGTGTGCAGAGGGACATCTCGTGGGTTTAGTGTGTGTTTAGTGTGTGTGTGTGTGTGCAGAGGGACATCCCGTGTGTGTGTGCAGAGGGACATCCCGGGGGTTTAGTGTGTGTGTGTTTAGTGTGTGTGTGTGTGTGCAGAGGGACATCCCGGGGGTTTAGTGTGTGTGTGCAGAGGGACATCCCGGGGGTTTAGTGTGTGTGTGCAGAGGGACATCCCGTGTGTGTGTGTGTGTGCAGAGGGACATCTCGTGGGTTTAGTGTGTGTGTGTTTAGTGTGTGTGTGCAGAGGGACATCTCGCGTGTGTGTGTGTGTGTGTTTAGTGTGTGTGTGCAGAGGGACATCTCGCGTGTGTGTGTGTGTGTTTAGTGTGTGTGTGCAGAGGGACATCTCGCGTGTGTGTGTGTGTGTGTTTAGTGTGTGTGTGCAGAGGGACATCTCGCGTGTGTGTGTGTTTAGTGTGTGTGTGCAGAGGGACATCTCGCGTGTGTGTGTGTGTGTGTGTTTAGTGTGTGTGCAGAGGGACATCTCAGTGGTTTAGTGTGTGTGTGTGTGTGTGTGTGTGTGCAGAGGGACTCAACCCTGTCACGCCAACTATTCTCCGCCTATAATAATTCAGACTCCACCCATATGTGACATAATTTACCAGAAATGACATCATTCAGTCCTTTTTAACAGTGTTGCGTAAGATGGTAAGTAGTATTATACTTTTTATTCATATTTTTTAGGTCTATTATAGTCAAAGGAGGGTACAAGCTTAACAGAGAGAGAGTAGACCATATACTGTATGACAGCTATCAAATAAGTACATACTTATGGATTCAAATCAAATTTAGAAAAATAATAATTTTCCATCTTAATTTTTATGTTTTCAACCCCATCACATAAAAATTAAGATGGAAAATGATTATTTTTCAAAAATGTATTTTAATCCATAAGTATGTGCTTATTTGATAGCTGCCATATATGCATTTTTTTTTAATTTATTTAATTTAATCAGGGACAATGCACAAAAAACATTAGTCTAAAAAAGAAGAGATGTCATGTGCCATGCTAATTTCCACCCATATGGTCTACTCTCCTACACTACAGGAGCAGTGGTCATGTTGGCAGTGACAGGGTTGAGGTTTTCACTTAATTTATGGATAATTTTAATAAAAAGATATAGTCATGTTTCAGTAAAGATATACTCATCATGTAATGTGTCCACTGAAACACTGCCGAGCACCCTATCTCAGCAGCAGAAGGACAGTGGTGTGCATCATGCAGATATGCTGAAGGGCACAATATGAGAAAGACATCACAATTCACAAACCGTACAAAAAAGAATAAAAATATAAAAATAAAATACATAAAAATATCGATTAGTGTTGAAATAAATATATAAATAAAATATGAAATAATTATACAAGCATTGATTGTAAAATGTTTTGAGTTTAAAACTCCATAACTTAATAACTGGCAACTATTTAGAGAGGACACATTAGTTTATCATATCTAAACAGAACTAAATTAATTTTTCCACACATCTAACAAAAACAATATCATTAATCTCCATAGTAATTATACTTTTAAATAAACTACTTTAGAAAACATAATGGGAGTGCAGTAAAAACCATAATCAGCACTGCATCATGCTCTGAATCCCCAGAAATAACCATATATCTGAAACACTTCTACAAGCAACTACAGATCGCACAACCCTATTTTACCTGGTTATACTGACATCTAGTGGTAAAACTATGTGTTTTATTTTATTTTATATATATAACAATGAAGACTTAAAATTTTGATTTTAAATACATTTTTCCAATTTTCATTTCTTGACAAAACACACTATGCCACATCCTGCCCAGTATGGTCTTCCAAACAAACATGCCAAATGAATGCTAAGAAAAAATATATAGTGAATATTTCTATGTTATACATTATATGAGTTTAAATCTCCACATTAAAAATAAAGATAATAAAGAAAAATAAGAGGAATGTTCTACAGGGACACATTCAGTTTTACTAATTTCTTTATCCTGTAAGAAATGTCTTACATTTATATTCAATTACCTGCTATTATATCTTTACAGTTACTATTCTCATAATAGTGGAATTACATGTTGACTTTCAAACCTTAACTGGTTTAACTGGTGCCGGCTCGGTGATATTTGAAGTTTAATGCACACACATTAATGCAAAATGGAAAAACTTGGGGGAATTTTTTACATTTACATCACAGATCTGTGTAAAATGAAAGTTTTGCGCTGAGGAAACCCATATCACACATTAAACACCACACGCAAAATGTCTGACACAGCAAGCCATGTAAAACTATAGGTTGTGCCGTGTGGATAGTGACGTGCGTCACTGACAGTATCACGAACATGTCACCGTATGTTGTGACACCTCCAGTAGTGATTGACAGATGAATCGAACAGCTATACTGACATAAGTGTGACAAAATATCACAAAATTAGGCTATTTATTTAGGATTTTGTAACTATCAATTAAACGCATTAAAGGCAGTAATATTTTTTTTTTCTCCAAACATGTGACTTGTGTAACGTCTGTATTTGATTGGCTCTGAATGTTTAATATTTACAAAATAATTGTATCGAATTATGTATGATAATGTTGTACACATAGCAATGTAAAAAAATCATATGACGACAGCATAAGGCAAATTGTTTTGCGAGTGTCACATGACACAATCCATTGGCACATGACACATTTTAATGAAATGCCACAATGCATCCATCACTTTTACATGGCCTAAGAAATAATTGTTTTACACTTTTTGAGAGGACTTGATATATTAAAGCCACAGATGAGAATCTTGCGCTGGCCTGTGTTACACTTATACTGACACCTACTGGCGTGTGTCCGTGCAGCATCATGCAGAAATATGCTAATGGTTTACAGTGACGGGCACGACTGTTAATGCATTATTCGTAGTGACCCATGATAGATTTCTTTCGTGTCTTTCCTAGAATGGGGAGTTTGTGACTTGTGACATAAACAACATAAAGAAGCACTGGTATTATAAAACATTCAGTGGCAAATCACATGTTTGGAAAAAATATTACTGACTTTAATGCGTTTAATTGATATTTAAAATATCACTAAATTGGGCTATTTATTTAGGATTTTTTATCACAGTTATCTCAGTATAGTTGTTCGATTCATCTGTCAGTCACGACTGGAGGTGTCACAGCATACAGTGACATGTTCCCCGATAATGTCAGTGCATCACTATCCACTGGCACATGCTAATGAAGACTGGATGTGCCAATAAGCATAGTGACATGCCATTGGCTTCTGTGCGTCACATGCCATGTCACTTAATGTTAATACCAACTCTCACATTCACCACTTTCCCAAATGTTTTCTAATACTGTACACTATATTATCATATATATATATATAGCCTATATTATCACTATATATTATGAAAGAAGTAACATCTTACCTCAAATCAGGTTACACTGTCTTCTGCAACATAAGAGTAAAAAAAAAAGTTTATAAACATAAAAGCAATTACATTTAAGAGCAATATCATATATAGACTTCACACTCACGCACGCTGCACCGTGCACAAAGAAGACTTTAGTGCACATTGTTTTATATCATGCCGATTAATAAATTTACACCTTTTTTTTTATTTGAAATATTTATTATATTAAATGATATATCTTCATTTGTGTCCTGAATAACACTGAATAACACCAAAATAAATCTTTCACAATACGAGACATTTTATTTCACACTAATAATATATAAAATAAATATATATTTTATTTGTTTGAGTGTGTGTGTGTGTGTGTGTGTGTGTATATAAATATATATATATATATATACACACACACACACACACACACATAAACATACACACACTAAAGTCAATTGTATACAATGCAACAAAAAAATACCCTACTTTCATTTTAGCTTCATTTAACAATACAATGCAAGTAATACTAATAATAATAAATATATGAATTAAATATACATTTATTTTTATTTCAACTTTTTTTTCGTTGTTTTAATGACACTGTCACTTTAAGACCTCATGCGCGGATTTAATATTGATGCACACGACCGTATTCACAAGAATACTAGCAAAGACCTTTATTCACCAGCAATGTTTCGCATTTAGCCACTCAACTTCGATAGGTTGCAAAATGAAACTGAATTCAGAATCATGCGATGATTATAGTCATTACGAGCACATATCGAGTACTTTTCCCCAGGTTAATAACTCATTTCAACACCAAGCACGTCCTGCATCAGTCATGCATTTTTCATTACTCGTATTAAAAACTTTAGCAGCCATGCGCTGTACAGACACATTAACCTCTAAATCTATAGAATTTACATTATCATCATAATATAAAAGAGACTAAATCAATGGCAAAAATGTTATTCAGCATAGTTTTGTGAACTATACTTTAAAATGTAAAGGTTATGATGTTTACAATCAAAGGAAAAATATGTGTATCAATAAACCATTCAATACTATTGAATAAATTTATTATTAAACTAATAAGAACAATCATAACACCAAAACATTTTCAAATAGCAACTTATTAGTTCTAATCAAAACGCTGATCAGATGAATTACATGAATTTAATACTCTAACAAAACTGTCTTTATACAATTAATCACAAAATACAACCACAAAACATTCAAACAGAAAAAAACTACTTAAACAGGGCTAGAAGTATAACACACCTTTGCCATGAAAAACAGAGCGTGGCTATGGACGCGGAACGGACTATTTTCTTTAACCGCCTCGCTATACATTATCCCTTACATAATCATACAACTTACAAGTTTATAAAACAACTTGCTTTGAAATAGAAATTATAATGTCTGAGCAATATTAACCAACTAGTTATTTATACAGACGACATCAAACCGCATGACTTAATTACCTCTTCAAGAACTGCACAATAACGTTTCTTCTTCTGTGAAAACGGAAACAACACGCCCTCTAAAGGATTAAAGGAACTAAACATGTACATTGCACACTAAGGCCTTACATCTAATTTAATATTCTTTTTTTCCTGCATAATCTAACAATCTTGTTCAAGTTAACAGCAGAGTTTCTATGTCCACTATGTGTAAATCTGATTGTGCCACACAAGATTAAACAATACACTCATTAATCAATCACCCTTTTGACAAACTCACGCTTCTCTCTTGCCAAACAAGTGTTTAATAATGAAGTAGGCCTATTTATTGGGTAGGGTTAGGGATTACATATTGTCCCAATAAACCGTCATCCAATAAATAATTGTAATAAATATAACTGTATTATTGCATCCTGTTCATGAACAACAATACTGAGGGGCAAATAGTGTCTGCCACTATTTATAAGCATACAAATCCTCTAACAAATATTGGCACATATTGCAAAGAACTGCTAGTTTTAGTGTAAATACAATATATCACTAAGAAAATATGCTTAGTACAAACAGCCACTGCCAGTTAAAAAATAATATATATATAATAATATATATATGTATACAAATATCAAGAAAAACATGTTGAATGACTGTTGATTTCTAAAGTTATATTATGTTTAATGTTAACTACTGCAACACTGGATTACATGTAACAGCTGAAAAACAAACACAAAACAGCCGACTCTACAGCTGATCACTGGCAGATATTATACTCCCTTCATAACGCATATATGAAAAACACAAATTCAATACATTTAAAGAATTCTTTTATTGAAACACTTAAAACGTTATAACATGACAAAGCCAACAATAATAACAAACTTTCCAATGAAAAAAAAAAATTACACTACAAGTTACGTTTTCAATTATGTCTATATAAAACTTCATAAACTATATAAAACATCAGTTGTCTTGCATAAACAAAATTAACATATTTCTACACATTTTCAGAACAAATGTAAACAAAAAATGTAAATTAAATATAAGTGCAAAACAGTTTTAAATGGAAAAAATAAATTAAAAAAATTCAGGCATTACAATTACCACTTCAAATAAAATACAATTATAAACCACAACATAAAAACTTCAACTGTTACAAAATATTTTTCCAAACATAAGAAAAGCTTTTTAAGAAAATAAACATATGCATAAAACAATTTTTGATATATATATATATATATATATATATATATATATATATATATATATATATATATATATATAAATAAATAAAAAAAACGATAGAACAATATTGTTGACTTCACTTATATAAATACAAAAAAAACAACAACAAAAAACAATACAGATTCTTTAATATTCTACTAACTAAAAAGATTCACCTATATCTTGCATATAAACACAGTAAAAATATTATCACCCTATTTCCCATTTTAAGTAACCGACTCAGTTAACATTAATCGATCACCCTGCTCAGTGACTTTTACTCTTCACTTGCAGTGCACAGGCTCATCTAACACATCATCACCTTCAGCAAACCAGCTCTCCATTTCAGTCACTTCACCTTCACCGAGCAGATCTTCCTCTTCAGCCACAGGCTTTACAGCATTCTCCAGCTTCCTCAGTGCAAACACAGTGTTCTCCAGCAACTGCACAATCCCATCTCAAACAAATGCTCCTCAATGTCCTGTCTATCCGACAGCAGCTCAACAAGTCCCTCTTTCTCCAAATGATTTGTCAGGACTCAATTGGGCACTTTAAAATCTTCTTCGCCAAAATCTCCTGCCATCAAACTCTGCCGGCCATCAGAGCACTCTGTACAGCATCGCCGTACACTGACCTCCGCACCAGTGACATGACCGGTCAATGTTCTGAGTTCGCCTTCATCAAATGCAAATGAAGCTTCCAAACTCACACCAGCAGAAGCTGCTGTCACCTCCTTCATCTCAGTACTTCCAGGTGCGGTCAGGAACAGATCACCACCAAACTCACACCAGCAGAATCTGCTGTCACCTCCTTCATCTCAGTACTTCCAGGTGCGGTCAGGAACAGATCACCACCAAACTCACACCAGCAGAAGCTGCTGCCACCTCCTTCATCTCAGTACTTCCAGGTGCGGTCAGGAACAGATCACCACCAAACTCACACCAGCAGAAGCTGCTGCCACCTCCTTCATCTCAGTGCTTCCAGGTGCGGTCAGGAACAGATCACCACCAAACTCACACCAGCAGAAGCTTCTGCCACCTCCTTCATCTCAGAGCTTCCAGGTGCGGTCAGGAACAGATCACCACCAAACTCACACCAGCAGAAGCTGCTGCCACCTCCTTCATCTCAGTACTTCCAGGTGCGGTCAGGAACAGATCACCACCAAACTCACACCAGCAGAAGCTGCTGCCACCTCCTTCATCTCAGTACTTCCAGGTGCGGTCAGGAACAGATCACCACCAAACTCACACCAGCAGAAGCTGCTGCCACCTCCTTCATCTCAGTGCTTCCAGGTGCGGTCAGGAACAGATCACCACCAAACTCACACCAGCAGAAGCTTCTGTCACCTCCTTCATCTCAGAGCTTCCAGGTGCGGTCAGGAACAGATCACCACCAAACTCACACCAGCAGAATCTGCTGTCACCTCCTTCATCTCAGAGCTTCCAGGTGCGGTCAGGAACAGATCACCACCAAACTCACACCAGCAGAAGCTGCTGCCTCCTCCTTCATCTCAGAGCTTCCAGGTGCGGTCAGGAACAGATCACCACCAAACTCACACCAGCAGAAGCTTCTGTCACCTCCTTCATCTCAGAGCTTCCAGGTGCGGTCAGGAACAGATCACCACCAAACTCACACCAGCAGAATCTGCTGTCACCTCCTTCATCTCAGAGCTTCCAGGTGCGGCCAGGAACAGATCACCACCAAACTCACACCAGCAGAAGCTGCTGCCTCCTCCTTCATCTCAGTGCTTCCAGGTGCGGTCAGGAACAGATCACCACCAAACTCACACCAGCAGAAGCTGCTGCCTCCTCCTTCATCTCAGTGCTTCCAGGTGCGGTCAGGAACAGATCACCACCAAACTCACACCAGCAGAAGCTTCTGTCACCTCCTTCATCTCAGAGCTTCCAGGTGCGGTCAGGAACAGATCACCACCAAACTCACACCAGCAGAAGCTGCTGTCACCTCCTTCATCTCAGAGCTTCCAGGTGCGGCCAGGAACAGATCACCACCAAACTCACACCAGCAGAAGCTGCTGCCACCTCCTTCATCTCAGTACTTCCAGGTGCGGCCAGGAACAGATCACCACCAAACTCACACCAGCAGAAGCTTCTGTCACCTCCTTCATCTCAGTGCTTCCAGGTGCGGTCAGGAACAGATCACCACCAAACTCACACCAGCAGAATCTGCTGTCACCTCCTTCATCTCAGAGCTTCCAGGTGCGGCCAGGAACAGATCACCACCAAACTCACACCAGCAGAAGCTGCTGTCACCTCCTTCATCTCAGAGCTTCCAGGTGCGGTCAGGAACAGATCACCACCAAACTCACACCAGCAGAAGCTGCTGCCTCCTCCTTCATCTCAGTGCTTCCAGGTGCGGCCAGGAACAGATCACCACCAAACTCACACCAGCAGAAGCTGCTGCCTCCTCCTTCATCTCAGTGCTTCCAGGTGCGGCCAGGAACAGATCACCACCAAACTCACACCAGCAGAAGCTTCTGTCACCTCCTTCATCTCAGAGCTTCCAGGTGCGGTCAGGAACAGATCACCACCAAACTCACACCAGCAGAATCTGCTGTCACCTCCTTCATCTCAGAGCTTCCAGGTGCGGCCAGGAACAGATCACCACCAAACTCACACCAGCAGAAGCTTCTGTCACCTCCTTCATCTCAGAGCTTCCAGGTGCGGTCAGGAACAGATCACCACCAAACTCACACCAGCAGAATCTGCTGTCACCTCCTTCATCTCAGAGCTTCCAGGTGCGGCCAGGAACAGATCACCACCAAACTCACACCAGCAGAAGCTGCTGCCTCCTCCTTCATCTCAGTGCTTCCAGGTGCTGTCAGGAACAGATCACCACCAAACTCACACCAGCAGAAGCTGCTGCCACCTCCTTCATCTCAGAGCTTCCAGGTGCGGTCAGGAACAGATCACCACCAAACTCCCTGGTGGACACATTCATGATGTCGTACGACTGACCTCTGATCAGTGCTCCCAGCTGCCTCTCCCACAGCTCAATCTTTATGTGACCCGTGTGATCGGCTGTACGACAAGTACATCTCAACACACACACCATTCATATCCACAGAACTGACATGAGTCACCTTCACTTTGACTGCAGGAACCTGAAACAAACAGAACATATTTTTATTAACCGAACAAAATAAAACACACAAACACAGAAGAACAACTTCTAGTACATAGTCATATGTTTTATGTTCTGCAAAACAAAACACAAGTGCATATTTAACCAGATAGTACACTGACATTGCTTCAGAATAAAATATATTTACAACTTAAAAATCCTATTTTTTTCCCAAACAAGCAACTTTTTTATTCAAACAATTGAATGACTTATTTACTTACACATAACGGGACTTAATGTCTAGCCGTGATTTATATGGATAAATGCATGCATGTATCTGTATACACACACACACACACACACACGCACAGACACACACACTCGCTGCGTTCGAAACC
The DNA here is from genome assembly GCA_021554675.1 of Leuciscus idus. Classification (NCBI taxonomy): domain Eukaryota; kingdom Metazoa; phylum Chordata; class Actinopteri; order Cypriniformes; family Leuciscidae; genus Leuciscus; species Leuciscus idus. The sequence continues at coordinate 1,480,091 of CM038629.1, forward strand.
GCATACTTCCCTACTATTTAGTATGGGAAAAAGAGTAGGCGAGCGAAAAAGTATGTACGAATCCAAAAGAGTAGGCGAGAATTACCTGGGTGACATACTAATTATCGCGAGATTCGGACTTAGTTAAGTGCGTTCGAATATGCCTACTTTCCTACTATATAGTAGGCGAAAACAGTACGTGAAGGAAGCAGTACGTTCGAAACATCAGTATTCATAAAAGAGTAGGCGAGAAGTTCCCGGATGGCTTACTGCTTCTGGCCAGATTTTCGAGTGCTCAACCGATGGATACTCTTCTATCCCAGGAGGCCACGCGAGAGGATACGTCATTATCAAACATCGCAGAGATCAGCGACGTGGGTGCTTTCAAATGTGAGTAAACACGGTTCCTTGTGTTAAAATTGCATGTGTTGAACTAATGAAGAGTAAACTGTTGAATTGTTGAAGGTGTAAAGACGTTACACAGTATAGTATAGTTGTGATTTTGCTGTAAAATCACGTTTTATTATGTATAACGTTAGCTAACAGGGGAGCTCCAGTAAGGACACGTAAGTTACGTCTCCAACGTGGATTTACATAAACCATATATATCTTAAAGACGCTTATTTTAAATGTCTATTTACATCTGACAGGAAAATCTAAAGTAAGTATTGCAGATGAGCACATCACAACATGAAATAGACATCTGAGTGATGAATGTGTGCTAGAACAAATCTATAAAGTAACTAAACATAAGTTATCTATTTTATTTGTTCATTACTGTTGATAAATTGAGGAACATTTATGTTGGATAAAAAGTTAAAACAACCTCAACATGTAAATGTAGTGTTGAGTTCATAAATCACAGAGGTAATGTGAATCTTGTCTGGATGTTACAGGGACAGATGAACAGATGTGTGTGTTTATCCGGTGGAGAGTGGCTCATGAAGGCTTTGAGTGAGTATACTACAGAAATGAATAACAACTATTTAAATATTAAGTTGTAGTTTAGCTATTACATAGCTATTACAACACTTTTCTGATTCTTGATTTCTGTGCATTTGCCGCACAGCTTTTGTGGTGGAGCAGGACCTACAAGGGAAGATGATGACGGCATTTGTGAAAAGCGTTTTTGTCTTCTAAATAATACTGAAATCAAATGACATTGTGCTGTTAAAATGACTGCTTTTGTGTTATGTTTGTGCATTTTTGTAGGATCTGAAATGTCAGCAGGCTGGTGTGAGCACTGAGGATGAGGAGCCCAGAGCTGAATCCTGGAGATGGTGCCATGGACGAGAGCCTCCATCACTCCACCTGCCCTTACGAGACCCTCCATCACTCCACCAGCCCTTACGAGACCCTCCATCACTCCACCTGCCCTTACGAGACCCTCCATCACTCCACCAGCTCTTACGAGACCCTCCATCACTCCACCTGCCCTTACGAGACCCTCCATCACTCCACCTGTCCTTACGAGACCCTCCATCACTCCACCTGTCCTTACGAGACCCTCCATCACTCCACCTGTCCTTACGAGACCCTCCATCACTCCACCTGTCCTCACGAGACCCTCCATCACTCCACCTGCCCTTACGAGACCCTCCATCACTCCACCTGTCCTTACGAGACCCTCCATCACTCCACCTGTCCTTACGAGACCCTCCATCACTCCACCAGCCCTTACGAGACCCTCCATCACTCCACCAGCCCTTACGAGACCCTCCATCACTCCACCTGTCCTTACGAGACCCTCCATCACTCCACCGGCCCTTACGAGACCCTCCATCACTCCACCTGCCCTTACGAGACCCTCCATCACTCCACCTGCCCTTACGAGACCCTCCATCACTCCACCAGCCCTTACGAGACCCTCCATCACTCCACCTGCCCTTACGAGACCCTCCATCACTCCACCTGCTCTTACGAGACCCTCCATCACTCCACCCCGCTCTTACGAGACCCTCCATCACTCCACCTGCCCTTACGAGACCCTCCATCACTCCACCTGTCCTTACGAGACCCTCCATCACTCCACCTGCCCTTACGAGACCCTCCATCACTCCACCTGCCCTTACGAGACCCTCCATCACTCCACCTGCCCTTACGAGACCCTCCATCACTCCACCTGCCCTTACGAGACCCTCCATCACTCCACCTGCCCTTACGAGACCCTCCATCACTCCACCAGCCCTTATGAGACCCTCCATCACTCCACCTGCACTCCACCTGCCCTTACGAGACCCTCCATCACTCCACCAGCCCTTACGAGACCCTCCATCACTCCACCTGTCCTTACGAGACCCTCCATCACTCCACCTGCCCTTACGAGACCCTCCATCACTCCACCTGCCCTTACGAGACCCTCCATCACTCCACCAGCCCTTACGAGACCCTCCATCACTCCACCTGCCCTTACGAGACCCTCCATCACTCCACCCCGCTCTTACGAGACCCTCCATCACTCCACCTGCCCTTACGAGACCCTCCATCACTCCACCTGTCCTTACGAGACCCTCCATCACTCCACCTGCCCTTACGAGACCCTCCATCACTCCACCTGCCCTTACGAGACCCTCCATCACTCCACCTGCCCTTACGAGACCCTCCATCACTCCACCTGCCCTTACGAGACCCTCCATCACTCCACCTGCCCTTACGAGACCCTCCATCACTCCACCTGCCCTTACGAGACCCTCCATCACTCCACCTGCCCTTACGAGACCCTCCATCACTCCACCAGCCCTTATGAGACCCTCCATCACTCCACCTGCACTCCACCTGCCCTTACGAGACCCTCCATCACTCCACCTGCCCTTATTGCCTCAGATTGTGAAGCACAACACATCACGCAACAACCTCCGGCATGAAGGAACGGCTCACCTCTGGCGGTCAGCTGATTCATCAGAATAAAGCCTCAGAATGGGAACCGCTGTGTTGAGATGGCAGAAGGATGTGGGGTTCAGCGCCTGTAGTCTACATACATGATTGCAGTTTGAATAAAGCTTTGTTTCATGTGTTGACTTGTATATGCATTTGTTTATTGTGTGATGGTGACTTTCATTCATTCTTTGACTAATTTATTAATATTTCTCATTGTTGTCAGTAAATAAAATATAATTATTTAATTAATGCTTTATTTAATTGTTTGAATGAAAATGTAGATATGTTCACTATATACACATCTAGAGTGTATTCATGCATAGCTATGTCATATGACATACATTACATTTTGTTTGTTTTATTGAATTATATAATTTTCAGTAAAAAGTTATATAATTAAGTATTGGTCAGCATTTATCGTTGTTATTATTGTATGTTTTGGGGTGGGATAGCAATGGAATTCATTCTGGGGTAATATTAATTTTTAATATTAATGATACTTAAATTTTTTGAGTATAAAATCAACAGTTTTCTCCAAAGGCGAATCTTCACACAGCTGTCATTTTTTTGTGCACTTTGTGCAGACATTACAAATGCTGGAGAAAACCGTTCTAGGTAGGGCTGTCGAGTAACTGATGTTATGAGGTATATATATATATATATCAATCATGGGTTTGCATACATAATATGAGATATCTTAATATATATTTTCTTAGATAATTCATTATAATACATTTAAAAAATGCATTTTTTTGTTATTTATAGGCCTAGGCCTGAGGGATGAAACGAGAGATAAATTCAACAAGAAAAAGAGGAAAACATAAAGCAGTTTGCCACTTTTGCTTGTGGATGAAAATGTTTGAATATAAAATAAAGAAATTAACATATTCAAGAGATGACAATTTTGGGATTCCGTAATAAAAATAAATAATATCGTTAAGGATAAAACGGTGGGTCACATTAGTAGGGTTAAATATAAGAACTTAAATCAACCCTAAATGTATTCACAAAATAAATGGGCAGCAGTTTCTTCAAAAAGACCACAAAATGAGCAAGTTTAATCAATATCAAGATATTTACAGATAGATGAATTAAACGTGTCGTTCAAATCTTTTAAGTTGTTGCGCGTGTGATAACGCGTCGTAGGTCACATGATAACGTCAACATTGCAGATGTCCGGTTCGCATTCATACTCAACGAGATCTGGCTATAAAGTACCTACTCTTTTAGCGCTCGTTAAGTAAGTACTTATTGAAATTAAGTACCTACTCATTGAGTATGCAGTTTCGGACGCAGCCACTGTGTTTCTGCTGATAAATTACTGCTATTAAGTAAAAACACTGACACTCACACACTCTCACTCACAGACGCACACACTCACACTCACAGACGCACACACTCACACTCACAGACGCACACACTCACAGACGCACACACTCACACTCACAGACGCACACACTCACAGACGCACACACTCACACTCACAGACGCACACACTCACAGACGCACACACTCACACTCACAGACGCACACACTCACAGATGCACACACTCACACACTCTCACTCACAGACGCACACTCACAGACGCACACACTCACACTCACAGACGCACACACTCACACTCACAGACGCACACACTCACACTCACAGATGCACACACTCACAGACGCACACACTCACACTCACAGACGCACACACTCACAGATGCACACACTCACACACTCTCACTCACAGACGCACACACTCACACTCACAGACGCACACACTCACAGACGCACACACTCACAGATGCACACACTCTCACTCACAGATGCACACACTCTCACTCACAGACGCACACACTCACTCACAGACGCACACACTCACACTCACAGACGCACACACTCACAGATGCACACACTCACACACTCTCACTCACAGACGCACACACTCACACTCACAGACGCACACACTCACAGACGCACACACTCACACACACTCTCACTCACAGACGCACACACTCACAGACGCACACACTCACACACTCACACACACTCTCACTCACAGACGCACACACTCACACACACTCTCACTCACAGACGCACACACTCACACACACTCTCACACACACACTCACTCTCACTCACAGACGCACACACTCACACACTCTCACACTCACAGACGCACACACTCACACACACTCTCACTCACAGACGCACACACTCACACTCACAGACGCACACACTCACACTCACAGACGCACACACTCACACACTCACAGACGCACACACTCACACACACTCTCACTCACAGACGCACACACTCACACTCACAGACGCACACACTCACACACTCACAGACGCACACACTCACACACACTCTCACTCACAGACGCACACACTCACACACTCTCACTCACAGACGCACACACTCTCACTCACAGACGCACACACTCACACACTCTCACAGCAGATTTATGTTCTGTGTTTATATATGGCTTGAGAACGTATGTAACTCATTTATGGCTGGGATGTGCAGTGACACATAACTTTTGAAACTATTTCTACAATATTTCTGCACTTGCAACACTAGACTTTAAGTATGTTCATGGCTATATTAGAGTCCGAAACGGACGTGCGCACATGTGTGTTTTATCTTTAGCAGCTTATTCACTATATTATATTATCTATAATTCAGAACTTGATTATCTTGCTGTTTTGTGGAATACACACAGTGGTTTGGCTCTAGCTTTATGTTTAGATCTGACAGATTTTATAAGCACATTTCACAAAATGTTGGTACACTTTGGTTTCATTTGTTAACATTAGTAATTTACCATGAACTAACAATGAGCAACACAGTTACAGTATTTATTAAACTTTGTTAATGTTAGTTAATCTTTTTTTTTTTTTTTCGTTCATTTTAGTTATCAGTGCACTAACTAATGTTAGCAAATACAACTTTAGATTTTATTCATAGTCATACACATATTACATTCACAAACACGTCACCCTCTTCACCTCTTCTGAGTTACAGTTCTGGCTTAACAGGATCAGGGTTTTAAAGTTTTGATTGATTTTGTTTCAAATTAATATTAATAAAGGAAGACATATGGAACATTCAAGCTGGATCCTGATTAATCAATGATGATGATGATGAAGAATGTGTGTGTGTTTGAGTGAGAGTGTGTGTGTGTGTGTGTGTGTGTGTGAGTTTGAGTGAGAGAGAGAGAGAGAGAGTGTGTGTGTGTGTGTGTGTGTGTGTTTGAGTGAGTGTTTGTTTGTTTGACTGTGTGTGTGTGTGTGTGTGTGTGTGTGTGTGTGTGTGTGTACTTAAATACCACAGTTGGGAAAATGTAGGCCTACTTATAACTAGTATATATATATATATTTTTTTGTGATCAACATTTTTATTGTTTACTAGTATATATTTTTAATAAAATCAATTTAATTTAAATGTAGGGTTACTATACAAGTCTACTATTGAACTAATTTTAAAAGCAATAAAAGCATAGGCCTACTTTTAAGAAATACACTAATAAAATCCCTCTGTATATTTTTGCAGTAGTATACTTTATAAAGAAATATGTTGAAATAAATTTCATGACTAAAATCTATTTTAAGCATTAGTGGTATTTAGTATATGTTTGTGCACTGCTGATGTAGAAATATACTTTTAGTGAGTGTATTTATAGTGTATAACTTTTACAAATGTACTTGCTTATATTTAGTGCATTCAGGTGTACTTTATTTTGACCCAGGTTGCGCTCATAGACAGTAAAAGAAAGAAAGAAAGAAAGAAAGAAAGAAAGAAAGAAAGAAAGAAAGAAAGAAAGAAAGAAAGAAAGAAAGAAAGAAAGAAAGAAAGAAAGAAAGAAAGAAAGGTTGCGCTAACCCTCAGAGTGAAGCGGAAGTAGAGCCGTGGCGAGGTGAAAGGTAACACTTCCGGAAACACTCGAGCAGCTAGGGCTAGGTTAGCGGAGGAAGCTAACCGTGTTTGTGTGTCCGTGGGTCTGTTATTGCAGGAGTAAACCCGATCGGTCGCTCGCAGGGCTCACGGGTATGATCACTGAAGGGGAACGAGTGTGAACCGGGCAGGAATGCGCGCGGAGACGCGGTGAAGGGACCCGGAAGCGGCGGAGGCTTTTGTTCGAGCCGAGGATAATAAACACTTCAGCTCCAGCATCGAGCTAACGAGTCCCGGGGCTTGTGTTCGTGTTTAGTGTTCGTGTGCTCCCGCAGCATCTGGAGGAAAGCCTTCAGAGATGAGGAGCTGACGGGGACAGACGCCTGAAGATCGCCTCGTCGATGTAAACACGGTCTGATGATGCGCGCGGCGTAGCGGTGTGTGTGTGTGTGTGTGTGTGTGTATCCGATGATGTCTCAGCTCGGTGAGTTCGTGGCTCCTCCGGAGTGTCCGGTGTTCGAGCCCAGCTGGCAGGACTTCAGCGACCCGTTCGGGTTCATCCACAAGATCCGAGACATCGCTGAGAACACGGGCATCTGCAAGATCAGACCCCCGACGGTAACATAACCACACAATAATAACACAATACACAATAATAACACATCAGATCACACACACGATACTGTATCATCGCTGAGAACACGGGCATCTGCAAGATCAGACCCCCGACGGTAACATAACCACACAATAATAACACAATACACAATAATAACACATCAGATCAGACACACAATACTGTATCATCGCTGAGAACACAAGCATCTGCCAGATCAGACCCCCGACAGTAACATAACCACACAATAATAACACATCAGATCAGACACACAATACTGTATCATCACTGAGAACACGAGCACCTGCAAGATCAGACCCCCGACGGTAACATAACCACACAATAATAACACAATAATAACACATCAGATCAGACACACAATACTGTATCATCGCTGAGAACACAAGCATCTGCCAGATCAGACCCCCGACAGTAACATAACCACACAATAATAACACATCAGATCAGACACACAATACTGTATCATCACCGAGAACACCGACATTGTAGAGGGTTGAGATTCAATACTGTAAACATAAACACTAGTAATACTCAATACTGTAAACATAAACACTATAATAATAACAGATCAGAAACTCAATACTGTAAACATTAACACTATAATAACAGATCAGGTATTCAATACTGTAAACATTAACACTAATAATAACAGATCAGAAACTCAATACTGTAAACATTAACACTAATAATAACAGATCAGGTATTCAATACTGTAAACATTAACACTATAATAACAGATCAGGTATTCAATACTGTAAACAAACACTAATAATACTCAATACTGTAAGCAAACACTATAATAACAGATCATACACAATACTGTAAACAAACACTATAATAACAGATCATACACAATACTGTAAACATAAACACTATAATAACAGATCATACACAATACTGTAAGCAAACACTATAATAACAGATCATACACAATACTGTAAACATAAACACTATAATAACAGATCATACACAATACTGTAAGCAAACACTATAATAACAGATCATACACAATACTGTAAACATAAACACTATAATAACAGATCATACTCAATACTGTAAGCAAACACTATAATAACAGATCATACACAATACTGTAAACATAAACACTATAATAACAGATCATACACAATACTGTAAGCAAACACTATAATAACAGATCATACACAATACTGTAAGCAAACACTATAATAACAGATCATACACAATACTGTAAGCAAACACTATAATAACAGATCATACACAATACTGTAAACATTAACACTATAATAACAGATCATACACAATACTGTAAACATTAACACTATAATAACAGATCATACTCAATACTGTAAACATAAACACTATAATAACAGATCAGTGCCCGGTTGCATAAAGCACCTTAAGTTTTTCCCTTAAGTATGATACTTAAGGGGCGATTTCCCCTTACCTAAGAGAATAACTGAAGGGTGTTGCATATAATCTCTTAAACGGTTCTCTTAGGTAAGGGGAAATATTTAAGTGTTTCACGACAGCGATCCTGGATTCACGTTATAAAAGTCTGTTGTTGCCATAGATACGCAAAACACTAACACTAGCAATTTCACAGTTTCATCAAATAAAGTAGGCTAGGATATCGGAATGGATAAAGAAAACAAAAAAAGAAAGCCTAATTGGACAGAGGAGGAGAAATGCATTCTTCTTGACGAATATGGTAAAAGAAAAACTGTTTTGACCGTTGCGTTTAAATGACGGGAAAGCCCCCGCAACCCGGTGACCCACTCTGCTGACAGACGATTTATACACGTGGAAAACATCTCCCACTACCGTCTGAAAACTCCCAGTTGCAGAAAACCCACAGTGCTATAGTTGTAACACCGCAGGTAAAGAGTGGTTGCGATGTGTGACATGGTCAAGGTCTTCCGCGTCGATCAAATCGGTATTTTTTAACGATTTTTGATCAAATAACAATTTTTCATCGCTAAGATGGTCCACAGGGTTCTCCCTATCCCTAACAATTCTTCTTGGCACATAATGATCTTCAGCTGGTTCCATAAATTCAGCCATTTCGTCTTATTTTTGTCCGCGTTACTCTTAAGGTTACGATTTCCAAACCTTAAGTTATACTAAGGGAAATGACCGTTAAGGGGTTTTACACTTAAGTTTTTTTTCTGCAACACCCTTAGGTTTAAGGGAAACATAAGGGAGAACTTAAGGGACAATTACACTTAAGGTGCTTAATGCAACCGGGCACTGAAACTCAATACTGTATACATAAACACTATAATAACAGATCAGAAACTCAATACTGTAAACATAAACACTATAATAACAGATCACTAACTCAATACTGTAAACATAAACACTATAATAACATCAGAAACTCAATACTGTAAACATAAACACTATAATAACAGATCAGAAACTCAATACTGTAAACAAACACTATAATAACAGATCAGAAACTCAATACTGTAAACATAAACACTATAATAACAGATCACTAACTCAATACTGTAAACATAAACACTATAATAACATCAGAAATTCAATACTGTAAACATAAACACTATAATAACAGATCACTAACTCAATACTGTAAACATAAACACTATAATAACAGATCACTAACTCAATACTGTAAACATAAACACTATAATAACATCACTAACTCAATACTGTAAACATAAACACTATAATAACAGATCACTAACTCAATACTGTAAACATAAACACTATAATAACATCAGAAACTCAATACTGTAAACATAAACACTATAATAACAGATCAGAAACTCAATACTGTAAACATAAACACTATAATAACAGATCAGAAACTCAATACTGTAAACATAAACACTATAATAACAGATCAGAAACTCAATACTGTAAACATAAACACTATAATAACAGATAATACTCAATACTGTAAACATAAACACTATAATAACAGATAATACTCAATACTGTAAACATAAACACTATAATAACAGATAATACTCAATACTGTAAACATAAACACTATAATAACAGATCACTAACTCAATACTGTAAACATAAACACTATAATAACATCAGAAATTCAATACTGTAAACATAAACACTATAATAACAGATCACTAACTCAATACTGTAAACATAAACACTATAATAACAGATCACTAACTCAATACTGTAAACATAAACACTATAATAACATCACTAACTCAATACTGTAAACATAAACACTATAATAACAGATCACTAACTCAATACTGTAAACATAAACACTATAATAACATCAGAAACTCAATACTGTAAACATAAACACTATAATAACAGATCAGAAACTCAATACTGTAAACATAAACACTATAATAACAGATCAGAAACTCAATACTGTAAACATAAACACTATAATAACAGATAATACTCAATACTGTAAACATAAACACTATAATAACAGATAATACTCAATACTGTAAACATAAACACTATAATAACAGATAATACTCAATACTGTAAACATAAACACTATAATAACAGATAATACTCAATACTGTAAACATAAACACTATAATAACAGATCACTAACTCAATACTGTAAACATAAACACTATAATAACAGATCAGAAACTCAATACTGTAAACAAACACTATAATAACAGATCAGAAACTCAATACTGTAAACAAACACTATAATAACAGATCAGAAACTCAATACTGTAAACAAACACTATAATAACAGATCATACACAATACTGTAAACATAAACACTATAATAACATCAGAAACTCAATACTGTAAACATAAACACTATAATAACAGATCAGAAACTCAATACTGTAAACAAACACTATAATAACAGATCAGAAACTCAATACTGTAAACATAAACACTATAATAACAGATCACTAACTCAATACTGTAAACATAAACACTATAATAACATCAGAAACTCAATACTGTAAACATAAACACTATAATAACAGATCACTAACTCAATACTGTAAACATAAACACTATAATAACAGATCACTAACTCAATACTGTAAACATAAACACTATAATAACATCAGAAACTCAATACTGTAAACAAACACTATAATAACAGATCAGAAACTCAATACTGTAAACATAAACACTATAATAACAGATAATACTCAATACTGTAAACATAAACACTATAATAACAGATCAGAAACTCAATACTGTAAACATAAACACTATAATAACAGATCAGAAACTCAATACTGTAAACATAAACACTATAATAACAGATAATACTCAATACTGTAAACATAAACACTATAATAACAGATAATACTCAATACTGTAAACATAAACACTATAATAACAGATAATACTCAATACTGTAAACATAAACACTATAATAACAGATAATACTCAATACTGTAAACATAAACACTATAATAACAGATAATACTCAATACTGTAAACATAAACACTATAATAACAGATCACTAACTCAATACTGTAAACATAAACACTATAATAACAGATCAGAAACTCAATACTGTAAACATAAACACTATAATAACATCAGAAACTCAATACTGTAACGCACTGTAATGTACACAAACGCAGTGGGTGTGTCTTTAGTGAAGGCGAGCCGCTGGTAAAGAGAAGTGGGATGTGTTCCAGTGTCTTGGGCTCGTGCGGGTCTTAAAGGGCCGGATCAGCAGCCGTATATTCTGTGGCATTAATGTTAATCCAACAACAAAAGGAAATACACAATCACATACATTTAATCTATTTATTAAGAATCAGTCTTTTAGTTTATAGAGTGAAGACGTGATTGTTTCAGCTACAGTAGGGTTAGCATTCAGAAAAGACATTAAGCACTCTTTATTTTATTTGTCTCTTATAGTATTTGTCATATTGTTTGTAATTTTTTTTTTTTTTGTGGCTTATTTTTAATAACAAAGATAAAATTAAAATCATTATCTATATTGTAATTATAAAATTACATTAAAAGAATATTGAATGACATATCTTGAAATAAGACTTTGGTCATCCCACCCTGTTCAGAGTTGTGAAACGTTAGCGAATGTTAGCATGAGATGATGATGATGTCAATGTTGCAGACATCTCTCTCTGAGGACGTACATACTGGCATGTATTTATTATTATTATTATTATTATTTAATAAAGGGGAGGGAACGGTCAAAAAGCAGGGCAGGAACATGCTGGTCAAGTGAGTTTTAAGTTTAATTATTATTATTTTTTATAAAACAATGGATTGTAAGTTGTCATATTTTTCTATTAGTTTCACTGTTTTAGATTTGTCCTGTGGTATCGCTTCAGTATCGGCGTCGAGGTATCTTAGTCTGGTATCGTATCGAAGTCATCATTTTGGTCATCAGACCACAGTAATAACTCATCAGACACTCAGCACTCATACTGTGAATATAAACACTATCGACACTAGCAGTATGTGTCAGAAACTCTTGAGTGATTCAGTGATGAACACGTGTTCACAGCATCACTAGTGTAGACATCAGTGTTTATATCATCATGATAGAGCAGTGTGTGTCAGAAACTCTTGAGTGATTCAGTGATGAACACGTGTCACAGCATCACTAGTGTAGACATCAGTGTTTATATCATCATGATAGAGCAGTATGTGTCAGAAACTCTTGAGTGATTCAGTGATGAACACGTGTCACAGCATCACTAGTGTAGACATCAGTGTTTATATCATCATGATAGAGCAGTGTGTGTCAGAAACTCTTGAGTGATTCAGTGATGAACACGTGTTCACAGCATCACTAGTGTAGACATCAGTGTTTATATCATCATGATAGAGCAGTGTGTGTCAGAAACTCTTGAGTGATTCAGTGATGAACACGTGTCACAGCATCACTAGTGTAGACATCAGTGTTTATATCATCATGATAGAGCAGTGTGTGTCAGAAACTCTTGAGTGATTCAGTGATGAACACGTGTCACAGCATCACTAGTGTAGACATCAGTGTTTATATCATCATGATAGAGCAGTGTGTGTCAGAAACTCTTGAGTGATTCAGTGATGAACACGTGTCACAGCATCACTAGTGTAGACATCAGTGTTTATATCATCATGATAGAGCAGTGTGTGTCAGAAACTCTTGAGTGATTCAGTGATGAACACGTGTTCACAGCATCACTAGTGTAGACATCAGTGTTTATATCATCATGATAGAGCAGTGTGTGTCAGAAACTCTTGAGTGATTCAGTGATGAACACGTGTCACAGCATCACTAGTGTAGACATCAGTGTTTATATCATCATGATAGAGCAGTGTGTGTCAGAAACTCTTGAGTGATTCAGTGATGAACACGTGTTCACAGCATCACTAGTGTAGACATCAGTGTTTATATCATCATGATAGAGCAGTGTGTGTCAGAAACTCTTGAGTGATTCAGTGATGAACACGTGTTCACAGCATCACTAGTGTAGACATCAGTGTTTATATCATCATGATAGAGCAGTGTGTGTCAGAAACTCTTGAGTGATTCAGTGATGAACACGTGTTCACAGCATCACTAGTGTAGACATCAGTGTTTATATCATCATGATAGAGCAGTGTGTGTCAGAAACTCTTGAGTGATTCAGTGATGAACACGTGTCACAGCATCACTAGTGTAGACATCAGTGTTTATATCATCATGATAGAGCAGTGTGTGTCAGAAACTCTTGAGTGATTCAGTGATGAACACGTGTTCACAGCATCACTAGTGTAGACATCAGTGTTTATATCATCATGATAGAGCAGTGTGTGTCAGAAACTCTTGAGTGATTCAGTGATGAACACGTGTTCACAGCATCACTAGTGTAGACATCAGTGTTTATATCATCATGATAGAGCAGTGTGTGTCAGAAACTCTTGAGTGATTCAGTGATGAACACGTGTTCACAGCATCACTAGTGTAGACATCAGTGTTTATATCGCACCTGTACACGTTTATCCCAGCACTTCTGTGATGATCGAGATCCCGTGGATGTTTAAATCGAGGTCTTTGGTGCCGCTCTGCCGTGTGTGTGTGTGTGTGTGTGATGCTGATGCTGATGCTGGTTCTGGTGAGTGCGGTGACCGTGTGTGTGTGTGTGTTGTGTGTGTTTCAGGGCTGGCAGCCTCCCTTCGCCTGTGATGTGCGCAGCTTCCGCTTCACTCCACGTATCCAGCGGCTCAATGAGCTGGAGGTCAGTCTCACCATCTCACCGTGAGTGTGTGTGTGTGTGTGTGTGTGTGTGTGTGTTCCTCACCTGCTGTCCTGCCTTCAGGCCCTCACCAGAGTCAAGCTGAACTTCCTGGACCAGATCTCCAAGTTCTGGGAGCTTCAGGGCTGCAAGCTGCGCTTTCCTCACGTGGAGAGAAGAGTGCTGGACCTGTACCTGCTGAGCAAGGTGTGTGTGTGTGTGTGTGTGTGTGTGTGAGTGCTGGACCTGTACCTGCTGAGCAAGGTGTGTGTGTGTGTGTGTGTGAATGCTGGACCTGTACCTGCTGAGCAAGGTGTGTGTGTGTGTGTGTGAATGCTGGACCTGTACCTGCTGAGCAAGGTGTGTGTGTGTGTGTGTGTGTGTGTGTGTGTGTGTGTGTGAGTGTGTGTGAATGCTGGACCTGTACCTGCTGAGCAAGGTGTGTGTGTGTGTGTGTGTGTGTGTGTGTGTGTGTGTGAATGCTGGACCTGTACCTGCTGAGCAAGGTGTGTGTGTGTGTGTGTGTGTGTGAATGCTGGACCTGTACCTGCTGAGCAAGGTGTGTGTGTGTGTGTGTGTGAATGCTGGACCTGTACCTGCTGAGCAAGGTGTGTGTGTGTGTGTGTGAATGCTGGACCTGTACCTGCTGAGCAAGGTGTGTGTGTGTGTGTGTGTGTGTGAATGCTGGACCTGTACCTGCTGAGCAAGGTGTGTGTGTGTGTGTGTGTGTGTGTGTGTGTGTGCGAATGCTGGACCTGTACCTGCTGAGCAAGGTGTGTGTGTGTGTGTGTGTGTGTGTGTGTGTGAATGCTGGACCTGTACCTGCTGAGCAAGGTGTGTGTGTGTGTGTGTGTGTGTGTGTGAATGCTTGACCTGTACCTGCTGAGCAAGGTGTGTGTGTGTGTGTGTGAATGCTGGACCTGTACCTGCTGAGCAAGGTGTGTGTGTGTGTGTGTGTGTGTGTGTGTGAATGCTGGACCTGGACCTGCTGAGCAAGGTGTGTGTGTGTGTGTGTGTGTGTGTGTGTGTGTGTGTGTGTGTGTGTGTGTGTGTGTGTGTGTGAATGCTGGACCTGTACCTGCTGAGCAAGGTGTGTGTGTGTGTGTGTGTGTGAATGCTGGACCTGTACCTGCTGAGTAAGGTGTGTGTGTGTGTGTGTGTGTGTGTGTGTGTGTGTGTGTGTGTGTGTGAATGCTGGACCTGTACCTGCTGAGTAAGGTGTGTGTGTGTGTGTGTGTGTGTGAATGCTGGACCTGTACCTGCTGAGTAAGGTGTGTGTGTGTGTGTGTGTGTGAATGCTGGACCTGTACCTGCTGAGCAAGGTGTGTGTGTGTGTGTGTGTGTGAATGCTGGACCTGTACCTGCTGAGCAAGGTGTGTGTGTGTGTGTGTGTGAATGCTGGACCTGTACCTGCTGAGCAAGGTGTGTGTGTGTGTGTGAATGCTGGACCTGTACCTGCTGAGCAAGGTGTGTGTGTGTGTGTGAATGCTGGACCTGTACCTGCTGAGCAAGGTGTGTGTGTGTGTGTGAATGCTGGACCTGTACCTGCTGAGCAAGGTAAACAGACTCTGTGTGTGAGTGTTACACTGGAGCCGCTAGAGCTTGTGTTTATACACACTGCTGTGTGTCTCTAGCTTGTGTCAGCAGAAGGAGGTTTCGAGGTGGTGTGTAAGGAGAAGCGCTGGTCCAGGATCAGCAGTCGGATGGGTTTTCCGGCCGGGAAAGGTGTGGGATCGTTGCTGCGCTCTCACTTCGAGCGGATCCTGTATCCTTATGAGGTCTTCCAGTCCGGAGCGTCTCTGACGGTGAGTGCGACTCCTCCACGAGACGAGTGTGTGCCTCGCTTCGCTGCTGACTGTGTGTTTGTGTGTGTGTAGGGCGTCGTCCACAGGCTTTACCCAGAAGCCTCTGACGCTGAGGATGAAGGGATAGGAGGAACAGAGGAAGAGGCCGTAGAGGAGGATGAAGAGAAGGAGAGACGGCCGGAGCGACGTTCCCCTCGACGGCTGAAGGACGAGGTGTGTGTGAGAAGCTGTAAGAGTGTCTGAGTGTGTGTGTGAAGCTGTAGGAGTGTCTGAGTGTGTGTGTGATGCTGTAGGAGTGTCTGAGTGTGTGTGTGTGATGCTGTAGGAGTGTGTGTGTGTGAAGCTGTAGGAGTGTCTGAGTGTGTGTGTGATGCTGTAGGAGTGTCTGAGTGTGTGTGTGATGCTGTAGGAGTGTCTGAGTGTGTGTGTGATGCTGTAGGAGTGTCTGAGTGTGTGTGTGATGCTGTAGGAGTGTCTGAGTGTGTGTGTGTGTGTGTGTGATGCTGTAGGAGTGTCTGAGCGTGTGTGTGATGCTGTAGGAGTGTCTGAGTGTGTGTGTGTGTGTGTGTGATGCTGTAGGAGTGTCTGAGTGTGTGTGTGATGCTGTAGGAGTGTCTGAGTGTGTGTGTGATGCTGTAGGAGTGTCTGAGTGTGTGTGTGCGTGTGTGTGATGCTGTAGGAGTGTCTGAGTGTGTGTGTGATGCTGTAGGAGTGTCTGAGTGTGTGTGTGTGTGTGTGTGTGTGTGATGCTGTAGGAGTGTCTGAGTGTGTGTGTGATGCTGTAGGAGTGTCTGAGTGTGTGTGTGTGATGCTGTAGGAGTGCCTGAGTGTGTGTGTGATGCTGTAGGAGTGTCTGAGTGTGTGTGTGATGCTGTAGGATTGTCTGAGTGTGTGTGTGATGCTGTAGGAGTGTGTGTGTGTGATGCTGTAGGAGTGTCTGAGTGTGTGTGTGATGCTGTAGGAGTGTCTGAGTGTGTGTGTGATGCTTTAGAAGTGTCTGAGTGTGTGTGTGATGCTGTAGGAGTGTCTGAGTGTGTGTGTGATGCTGTAGGAGTGTCTGAGTGTGTGTGTGATGCTGTAGGAGTGTGTGTGTGTGATGCTGTAGGAGTGTCTGAGTGTGTGTGTGATGCTGTAAGAGTGTCTGAGTGTGTGTGTGATGCTGTAGGAGTGTCTGAGTGTGTGTGATGCTGTAGGAGTGTCTGAGTGTGTGTGTGCGTGTGTGTGATGCTGTAGGAGTGTCTGAGTGTGTGTGTGATGCTGTAGGAGTGTCTGAGTGTGTGTGTGTGTGTGTGTGATGCTGTAGGAGTGTCTGAGCGTGTGTGTGATGCTGTAGGAGTGTCTGAGTGTGTGTGTGATGCTGTAGGAGTGTCTGAGTGTGTGTGTGATGCTGTAGGAGTGTCTGAGTGTGTGTGTGATGCTGTAGGAGTGTGTGTGTGTGTGATGCTGTAGGAGTGTCTGAGTGTGTGTGTGATGCTGTAGGAGTGTCTGAGTGTGTGTGATGCTGTAGGAGTGTCTGAGTGTGTGTGTGATGCTTTAGAAGTGTCTGAGTGTGTGTGTGATGCTGTAGGAGTGTCAGTGTGTGTGTGTGATGCTGTAGGAGTGTCTGAGTGTGTGTGTGATGCTGTAGGAGTGTGTGTGTGTGATGCTGTAGGAGTGTCTGAGTGTGTGTGTGTGATGCTGTAGGAGTGTCTGAGTGTGTGTGTGATGCTGTAGGAGTGTCTGAGTGTGTGTGTGCGTGTGTGTGATGCTGTAGGAGTGTCTGAGTGTGTGTGTGATGCTGTAGGAGTGTCTGAGTGTGTGTGTGATGCTGTAGGAGTGTCTGAGTGTGTGTGTGCGTGTGTGTGATGCTGTAAGAGTGTCTGAGTGTGTGTGTGATGCTGTAGGAGTGTCTGAGTGTGTGTTGTAGGAGTGTCTGAGTGTGTGTGTGATGCTGTAGGAGTGTCTGTGTGTGTGTGTGTGTGTGTGTGATGCTGTAAGAGTGTCTGAGTGTGTGTGTGATGCTGTAAGAGTGTCTGAGTGTGTGTGTGATGCTGTAGGAGTGTCTGAGTGTGTGTGTGATGCTGTAAGAGTGTCTGAGTGTGTGTGTGATGCTGTAAGAGTGTCTGAGTGTGTGTGTGATGCTGTAGGAGTGTCTGTGTGTGTGTGATGCTGTAAGAGTGTCTGAGTGTGTGTGTGATGCTGTAGGAGTGTCTGTGTGTGTGTGATGCTGTAAGAGTGTCTGAGTGTGTGTGTGATGCTGTAAGAGTGTCTGAGTGTGTGTGTGATGCTGTAGGAGTGTCTGAGTGTGTGTGTGATGCTGTAAGAGTGTCTGAGTGTGTGTGTGATGCTGTAGGAGTGTCTGTGTGTGTGTGATGCTGTAAGAGTGTCTGAGTGTGTGTGTGATGCTGTAAGAGTGTCTGAGTGTGTGTGTGATGCTGTAGGAGTGTCTGAGTGTGTGTGTGATGCTGTAAGAGTGTCTGAGTGTGTGTGTGATGCTGTAGGAGTGTCTGAGTGTGTGTGTGATGCTGTAAGAGTGTCTGAGTGTGTGTGTGATGCTGTAAGAGTGTCTGAGTGTGTGTGTGATGCTGAAAAAACCCTTTTCCACCAACAAGAACCGGGTGCTGGTTCAGAGCCAGAGCTATTGCCAGTTCGGAGTTGGTTCGACTGACGAGCTTACTAAGAACCGGTTTGCGTTTCCACCGGCCAGAGAGCCACAACAGAGCTATATCTTACATCACTGCATACGTATCATGTTGCCCAGCAACGCTAGTGCGGCAGCGCCAAACACAAACACACCAGACTTGTTCGAGATGCATCGGCTTCTCGCAGAACGATCAGCACATGAAATCAAAGCACGGCGAAAGCGATCAAAAAGCACAAGGAGTCGTATGATCTCCAAACACTCCCACAGCTCTGATCGGTCCACGCTGCTCCGATGCATCTCGAACAAGGCATCAACAATAATAGACGTTGCGTTACTATGGATGCTCATGGGTTTGCGAAAATAAATCGGAATCCAACGCGTTCGTGCAGCTCGCCGTAACTTACATAGACGGATATTATAATCGAGCTGCTATTAGCTCGACTAGCTGCTATTTAAAAATGGCGGTCACAAGTTTCTTTTCAGTCTTGTTGGCCACGGTAACCCCGCCCCCAGCCTCTGACGCAAGCGGTTCTTTCTTGGCTCCGTTCTAGACCCTGCAATGATTTGGTGCTACTTAAGAACCAGTTTTACTGGTTCGGAGCTGGTGCTTTGGCGGTGGAAAAACAAAGAACCGATTTGAAACTAGGCTCTGGCTCCGAACTAGCACCAGCTCTGCCTTGGTGGAAAAGGGGTATAAGAGTGTCTGAGTGTGTGTGTGATGCTGTAGGAGTGTCTGAGTGTGTGTGTGTGATGCTGTAGGAGTGTCTGAGTGTGTGTGATGCTGTAAGAGTGTCTGAGTGTGTGTGTGATGCTGTAGGAGTGTCTGAGTGTGTGTGTGTGATGCTGTAGGAGTGTCTGAGTGTGTGTGATGCTGTAAGAGTGTCTGAGTGTGTGTGTGATGCTGTAGGAGTGTCTGAGTGTGTGTGTGTGATGCTGTAGGAGTGTCTGAGTGTGTGTGTGATGCTGTAGGAGTGTCTGAGTGTGTGTGTGTGATGATGTAGGAGTGTCTGAGTGTGTGTGATGCTGTAGGAGTGTCTGAGTGTGTGTGTGATGCTGTAAGAGTGTCTGAGTGTGTGTGTGTGTGTGTGTGATGCTGTAGGAGTGTCTGAGTGTGTGTGTGATGCTGTAGGAGTGTGTGTGTGTGATGCTGTAGGAGTGTCTGAGTGTGAGTGTGTGTGTGATGCTGTAGGAGTGTCTGAGTGTGTGTGTGTGATGTAGGAGTGTCTGAGTGTGTGTGTGTGATGTAGGAGTGTCTGAATGTGTGTGATGCTGTAGGAGTGTCTTGAGTGTGTGTGTGATGCTGTAGGAGTGTCTTGAGTGTGTGTGTGTGATGCTGTAGGAGTGTCTGAGTGTGTGTGTGTGTGTGTGTGTGATGCTGTAGGAGTGTCTGAGTGTGTGTGTGATGTAGGAGTGTGTGTGTGTGTGTGTGTGTGATGCTGTAGGAGTGTCTGAGTGTGTGTGTGTGTGTGTGATGCTGTAGGAGTGTCTGAGTGTGTGTTTGAGTGTGTGTGATTCTGTAGGAGTGTCTGTGTGTGTGTGTGGGATGCTGTAGGAGTGTCTGAGTGTGTGTGTGTGTGTGAGTGTGTGTGATGCTGTAGGAGTGTCTGAGTGTGTGTGTGTGAGTGTGTGTGATGCTGTAGGAGTGTCTGTGTGTGTGTGTGATGTAGGAGTGTCTGAGTGTGTGTGTGTGTGTGTGTGTGTGTGTGTGATGCTGTAGGAGTGTCTGAGTGTGTGTGTGTGTGAGTGTGAGTGTGTGTGTGTGTGTGTGTGATGCTGTAGGAGTGTCTGAGTGTGTGTTTGAGTGTGTGTGATTCTGTAGGAGTGTCTGAGTGTGTGTGTGTGTGTGTGTGATGCTGTAGGAGTGTCTGAGTGTGTGAGTGTGTGTGATGCTGTAGGAGTGTCTGAGTGTGTGTGTGTGTGTGTGTGTGTGTGTGTGTGTGTGATGCTGTAGGAGTGTCTGAGTGTGTGAGTGTGTGTGATGCTGTAGGAGTGTCTGAGTGTGTGTGTGTGTGTGTGTGTGTGTGTGTGTGTGTGTGTGTGTGTGTGATGCTGTAGGAGTGTCTGATCTGGTATTATTGTGATTATTGTGTCCCTTCTAAATTCTCCAGTCACTGAGTGTCAAGTCGAGTCTCCTTCATTTATACAGCGCTTTAACAGTATAGAGTTTCACAGCAGCTTTACAGTGATGACAGGAGATTACAGTAACAGAGATTGTTTAGGCTTTACAGCAGCTCTAGAATAAAGTTATTATCCAGATAAAGTAAGTTTTGAATGATTCACTTCCGTCGCAACGATCATAAATTATTAACTCTTTCTGCGCAAACTTAAAAAAAGCGAACCAGTGAGAACGCCGATGGTGCACATGCGTATTACGAGTTCAGTCTATAGCTATGTGTGTGTGAATATATGTGTGCAGGCGTGTAGTCCTTCCCTACTAATCAACCCTCAGCACTACATACAGAGAGTGCTTAAGTCCTGCCCCTTCAAACTTCCCCAGTAAGTGCTTAGTAAGTAAGAAGAGTGTGCTTCCACCAAAGACTTTCTCTGACCCAGGAAAATGGGTTAAATCATTTGTCATACTGTGCTTGTGTGAATGCTGGTGTGACATCAGAGCTGACCTCTGACCCTTGTGTTGTGTTTCAGAGGGAAAACACAGAGCCCAAAGCCATGCAGGTGTTCGGCGGGTGCTTGGACATCATGGCATCGGGTGAGACTTTCATCGGCTCGTTATCACAGAGAGACATCAGTGTTGGTCATCAAGCGTGTACAGACTGTGTGTGTGTGTGTGTGTGTCCAGATGACGACGGCTTCCTCAGGAAACAGAAGCACATGAAGGCTCAGGCATTCGCTTTTAAAATGCGTCCACGCAAGGAGGTGCTGGAGGTCAACTATGTGAGTATGAGTTATGCTGCATTGGATATAGTTGTATTAGCTGTAATTGTGTTGTCTTGTTTCAGCAGTGGCAGTGCTTTAAGAGGAGTGAGTGTGCTACTGATGTGACGTCTGACTCGTTTCCACAGATGGTTCTTTCAGATTATTTGTTTCAATAAATGATATTTATTGCATTTTATTCTCTCAAAACATGCTGATGAATCCATATGTGGCACTTTTAGCTGGTTGTCATGTTTGTTTGGCTGAAACATCTGCTGAATAGATGTGAGTGTAATAATGGATGCTCTTGAAAGCAGCAGCGCTATGGTCTCGCTGGTCAGAGCAGCTCTTCTGTGAGACATGCAGTCGCTCAGGCTTCTTCAGACTCCAGCGCGTGTGTGTGTGTGATGCTGAGCTCTCCTGTGTGTGTGTGGCGCTGAGCTCTCCTGTGTGTGTGTGACGCTGAGCTCTCCTGTGTGTGTGTGATGCTGAGCTCTCCTGTGTGTGTGTGATGCTGAGCTCTCGTGTGTGTGTGTGTGTGTGTGTGTGTGTGTGTGTGTGACGCTGAGCTCTCCTGTGTGTGTGTGACGCTGAGCTCTCGTGTGTGTGTGTGCAGATCGACCTGTACATGTGCATGGCGTGTGGGCGGGGCGATGAGGAGGACCGCCTCCTGCTGTGTGACGGCTGTGACGACAGCTACCACACCTTCTGCCTGATCCCGCCGCTGCAGGACGTGCCCAAAGGAGACTGGCGCTGCCCCAAGTGTGTGGCGGAGGTACTGCACACACACACACACACACAATGATGATGCGTGCGGCTTCGAGCAGGCCGTGCGCGAGTTCACACACACACACACACACACACACACACACACACACACACACACACACACACACACACACACACACACACAGACACAGACACAGACACACACACACAGACACAGTGATGATGATGTGCTGACACTCACAGGAGTGCAGCAAGTCTTGAGGCGTTCGGCTTCGAGCAGGCCGTGCGCGAGTACACGCACGCACACACACACACACACACACACACACACACACACACACACACACACACACAGACACACAGACACAGTGATGATGATGTGCTGACACTCACAGGAGTGCAGCAAGCCTTGAGGCGTTCGGCTTCGAGCAGGCCGTGCGCGAGTACACACACGCACACACAGTGACAGGGTGCAGCAACACACACACACACTGTGATGATGATGATGCTGATGATGATGTGCTCACACACACACACACAGGAGTGCAGCAAGCCTCGGGAGGCGTTCGGCTTCGAGCAGGCCGTACGCGAGTACACACTCCAGAGCTTCGGCGAGATGGCCGACCACTTCAAGTCCGACTACTTCAACATGCCCGTTCACGTAAGTGTCGCACCTGCAGGCTTCTAAGGCTCCACAGCGGGCTCAGACTCAGTGTGTGTGTGTGTGTGTGTCAGATGGTGCCGACGGAGCTGGTGGAGAAGGAGTTCTGGCGTCTGGTCAGCAGCATCGAGGAGGACGTGATCGTGGAGTATGGCGCTGACATCAGCTCCAAGGACGTGGGCAGCGGATTCCCAGTGCGGGACGGCAAGAGGAAGCTCATCGGCGACGAGGACGTAAGACTTAATGTTCTCATTATCCTTTTACTTTATTACCATTAAACATCAGGTATCTGTGATTGTGTTTATGTACAATATAATGTCCTTTAAAGGGTAACTAAACCCCTGGTCAGAGCCTGGCTCCACCCACTGGCAATATTTGAAAAATGCTAGAAAAGTGGGCAGACCCCAGCGGAGATAGAGGGGACGAACCGTGAGCGGGGGCGTGTGCGTGCACCTATTTTTTTTTCAGACTCTCTAAAATGGAGAGTGACTCACAGGGTCGCAAGACGACGTAAAGTACATGCATCTGATAAGTTTTATCGAGTTGATGTCAATAGCGCGCGCTCTCTGTAGGCATTTTCATATTTTGCCGCTATGTGAAAAAATCCAGCAAAATGCGCCGACGCGTTTGTCGACCCCAGAGGATTAACTTTAGCCTAACCATAAATTGTGATTAAAATATATATGATCACTCATCAGTCCATGCAGGAGGAGCAGCGTTTGGCACTGCGTCGCTTTTCAGCGCGAGCTGTGTGGAGAAGCCCATGTCCACCTCTATTGCGTTGGAAAAGCAATCCCGCGTAAAATGCAGGTTTCACACTCACGGTCTTCCAGGCCAAGTGCATGCTACCACTGGCGCCTAATTTCCAAGTCTGCTGGAAAGCTATGCAGTCCAGCAGTGCTGTTGCAACCAGCAACACTACACCTATGTACTCTCCTGACCACTGAACTAAATACAGATAAATCTACGCTAGCTCATACCAAGGGCGTGGTGAGCTCGTACCAGGGGCGTGGTGAGCTGGAACCTGCTTGCGTCACGTAGTACCGCTTACGTCACGTAGTACCGCAAACATCCAATAGGAAAATTCAACTGCAGTAGCCATCGTTCAACCTGAAGAGGGCAGCACTCAGACGTTTTTACACCATATATTGTAGAATTAAAACACTTTATACCCAAATGTCAAAAAAGTTACTTGAATCAATGAACAGCACTAATAAAGCCCCATTCTTACAGATCATTAACTAAAAAAAAGTTGGTTTAGGGTTTAGTTACCCTTTAATTGTGGTGTGAGCAGTGTTGAGTAACGTTACGCTTTACAATACTGCGGTACTCCCTTAAAGGACGAAGATTCACGCTCTGTCGGCTCTTGTGCTGAATAACACTCGTGGTCCTCCATTTGTTCCAGTTATTTTCCAACAAAAGAACGATCTCTGCTTCTAATAAACCAGACTACTACTACTACTACTGCTTCATGTGTATTCAACTTAGCTGCCTCTAAAAACATCAATGAAGAAGATGATCAACAAAGGCTTGATTAGTTGGGGACACTTAATATGTAAGGGATAATTTATAGCATTCTACATTGGAATTCAACCAAGCCATGTAATAATCAACAATAATATTGATCTGCCTGCATTGACACCATTAAATGAGAACTGTTCAGGTTACTTGCGTAACCCTGGTTCTCTGAAGAGGGAACTCGAGCTGTGTTGAGTTGCTGTGGGAACGCCCCTGCGTGATTGCGTCATGAAGCACGTGTGAAATCAGTCCAGTGGCGAGACGGAACATCATAGGCGGGTGACTTCATAAGGAAATGAGATGGTCTTGACGACCCACTTGCTCATCCTCTGCTTAGATGCAGGTACCCTTTTCTAGGTGACCCGAAACAGACAAAGAGTTGATCCGACAGTCGCCGCAGGGCAGCTCTGTGGACATAAGCATCTAAGCCCTCACAGGGCATAGCAGAGTGTTTTTCCTGATCTGATGATAAGAAAGGTGGAGGACAGAAGGCCTGCATCATAATGGGACCCGCAATATTAGTTGGGACCTTAGGAACATAACCCAACCTAGGGTAAAGGAAGGCTTTCACCATACCAGGTGCAAATTCTAGGCACGAAGGAGCAACGACAAAGCTTGTAAGTCTCCAATTCTCTTGATAGAAGATGGCAAGGAAAATTAAAGTTTTTAATGTGAGGACATTTTCTGAAACCTCTTCAAAAGGCTCAAAGGAAGCCAAAGCCAGGCCTTCAAGTACAACGACCAAATCCCAAACTGGTGCTCTTGTGCGTAGTGCAGGCCTCAGCCTCAGAGTGCCACGAAGAAAACAAGTAATTAGAGGATCTCTCCCTAATTATGCACCACCCAGGGGAGTGTGGTGAGCAGATATAGCCGCCTCATACACCTTTAAGTTAGAAGGAGATAATCCAGCAGAGAAACGTTCCTGCAATAAATCGTACCCCCCTCCTTGGGACAATAGATTCCTGATTGGAATCTCCATCGGAGAGCCGTCGAGAAGGGACACCAGGTCCGAGAACTACAGTCGGGCCTGCCAGAACGGGGCTACTGGTAACAGACAGGAGCTCCCCCAGGGGAGCTGGATACATGAGGGAGAACCACATGGGACAGTGAGTTGTCTCTGAAGATGCAAATAGGTCGACTTGTGCTTGACCGAATTTCTCCCATAGGAGCTTCACCGCCTCAGGGTGAAGTCTCCATTCCCCAGGCCTCAGCCCCTGTCTCGACTGGATATCCGCTCCCTGGTTTTGATGCCCAGGGATATATACTGCCCTGAGAGACAGTAATTTCCCTTGGTCCCATGGGAGAATCTGATGAGCCAGTTTGTATAAGTGACGTGACGTCAGACCCCCCTGATGGTTGATTTAAGATATCACCGATGTGCTGTTCTGTGTGGACAAGCACATGATGGCCCCTCAGGTCAGTCTCAGGGACCATAGATTGGTGAGGAAGAAACTTCTGAAACCCTACTGCTTGTCTCTTCACCTCCTGAAACCTCTCGACAACCGCGTTGACCGAGTAGCCAAAGAGGCCAGAAGGCGAGAGCGGAGCGTCCATTAAAACAGATCTATCTTTCATGTTGGATAGATTTTACCAGAGATGCCTGACAAATCTGTAGCGCGACGCAACTCTCAAATTGTGTCGGCGCTAACTTCCTCACTCTCATCCAGGTCTCTTAGCAGTCTGAGATGCTTGCAATATAGACATGGTGTGCAAGCATGCTACAGCCTGACCTGCTGCTGAATTGGCCTTACCCACCAGCGTCGATGCAGCTTTAAGAGGCTTGGTGGATACACTTACTTCACCAATAAAAACAATAAATCTTAAGTAATTTTTGCTCGTGGTTTCACTGAATCATCGACGGT
This sequence comes from Leuciscus idus, assembly GCA_021554675.1. Classification (NCBI taxonomy): domain Eukaryota; kingdom Metazoa; phylum Chordata; class Actinopteri; order Cypriniformes; family Leuciscidae; genus Leuciscus; species Leuciscus idus. The sequence continues at coordinate 1,506,694 of CM038629.1, forward strand.
CAGCAGCAGCAAGACATTGGTCAATAAAGTGAGATTAAATGCATACAAATATTTGTTTTATTTAACATATTTACTTATTGGATGTTTGCGTAGTTTTCTTATTTTGCATTTCACTGATTTCTTCATTTTGAGGAATACTGAATCTCTTCATGTGTTGCGTATGAATGTGTGCAGGAATATGCGAACTCGGGCTGGAACCTGAACAACCTGCCGGTGCTGGAGCAGTCGGTGCTGACGCACATCAGCGGAGACATCAGCGGCATGAAGCTGCCCTGGCTGTACGTGGGCATGTGCTTCTCCTCCTTCTGCTGGCACATCGAGGACCACTGGAGCTACTCCATCAACTTCCTGCACTGGTGAGTGTGTGTGTGTGTGTGTGTGTGTGTGTGTGTGAGTCAAGTCAAGTCAAGTCATCTTCATTTATATAGCGCTTTTAACAATGTAGATTGTTCCAAAGCAGCTTTACAGTGATAATAGGAAATTACAGTAACAGATTGTTTAGGCTTTACAGCAGCTCTAGAATAAAGTTATCCAGATAAAGTTAGTTTTGGTTGATTCACTTCTGTTGGAATTAATTATCATTATTTTTTAACTTAGGGGCAGCTAACACGACACCATTTTAACAGAAAACTCTAAAGTTCTCTCTACGCAAACTTTAAAGACGCGATCCTGTGAGAACGCTGATGGCGTGCACAAGCGTATTATGAGTTCAGTCTGTACAGGGCTCGAAATTAACTTTTTTACTCGGTAGCACTGGTGCTCCCAACTTCAAAAAGTTAGGAGCACCAGCAAAAATTTAGGAGCACCACAACTACAAATTATACATTAACAGATTTCATTTCACTGGGGCTTTACACATCCTGTGGCCAAGATTTGAAATTTGGTCTTCTGGCTCTATATCATCTCACCTTGATGATATTGGCAAATGATTTGTCATTTGCATACGTCATGTTAATCACAACTCTGTTCTTTTTCCATGAGCTGCAACATGGGTTTAAATTTAGTGAAGGCAAGCTCTTCTTTGGCGATGGTGTATGCGGTGTTATATTTGACGTTTAGCTCTGCCAGTAGAGCGGAACGACCAGCAGCATCCTGCCGATTAAAAGCCTTAATAATCGAACCTGATGAACCTGATTTGTTTGCCACACACCTGTCCTTGCATTTTTTGCTTGGCACTTGGCACTCTATTGCTATTAATATGCTGTATTAATCTTTGTTAATCTTAGTTAATAAAAATACAGCTGTTCATTGTTCGTTCATGTTACTTCACAGTGCATTAACTATGTTAACAAATTAAAAAGAATATTTCAATAATGTAGGCTATTAGTAGCCTAAATGTTGAAATTAACATTAACAATGGTTAACAAATTAACAAAGTGCAGTTTATTAATAGTACATGTTAAGTAATGTAGTTAACTAGAATTTAATAAATGGAACATTATTGTAAAGTGTTACCGATTTGTTATACACCGATTCAGACGTCTGGTGAGTTCAGTGTTGGACAGATCAGTTGTTTTAACCATTCATTAAAGTGAATCGGTTCAAAAGAGTCATTAGTTGGCGAATCGGACGTGTCAATAGCCGCGTTTCCACTGTCGGGCCAGGGCCGGGCCAGGGCTTTAAACGGGCCGTGCCGGGCTGATAGCCTCGGGCTAATAGCACCAGGCCTGCGTTTCCACTGTCGTGCCAGAAGCTCCACAGCGCTTCACTAAAACACGCCCGTAACACGCCTCTCTGGAACAACGTCACACTAACCCATTCACCAACAAATGGAAGTTTTATCAGAAAACTAATCAGAAATCACTGGAAACAGCGTTGAAAACAAACATGATAAAAGCGGCCGTTTGCTGGCATTTTTGTTGTTTACTTGAATATTTAAAACCCAAGCATCGATGTTTTACCACAGGTTTACAATAAAAAGTGATCCATTGATCATAATGAATTAATTTATGTCAAAATTGCACATTAGTCACTCAGAAATAAATTACCGTTAGGTCTATTTCACAAAAGAAAGAGGACACACTTACTACTTCAGTCGCGTCTGTTACTGTTTATCTGGTAGCCTAGTTACAGGACATATTTACATCACATTTAGAAAGAATGATAATTTCTACAAATATATGCCACCAAAAATACGACCTGAGGAGCTTTAGCACTCTCTCGACTCCCACACAGATATTTTCAGTCAGAGAAACAGAGGAAGCTCCCGAAAAAAAAGTTGCTTTATTTTATGATAGTCCGGTATAAAGAGACGAGACGTAGGCTACTGACAGATAAAATAAAAACATGACTGTGATAGCCTTTATGATTGGTCTGATTTCTTCAAGCGTATGTTTTTTTACTATGCGTATCTTCAAGCGTTTACTATGTTTACCATGGTAATGGTTAGCGCGCATAGTCTTTTGCATCACAAACACAAGGCATTCAAACATGAACGCAAGTTAAATTATTTTAAAAGTCTTTAATGCTGACAGAATCATCCGGCGCTGCCGTCTCCCGACTCAGGTGAACTCCGCCTCTGTTCGTAACCACTCCTCTAGCCCGAGCTGGCCCGCTCTGGCCCAAGGTATTCGACGGGCCAGAAATCCTGGCCGCTGGCCCCGAGTAAGCCCCGATCAAGCCCCGGAAGTGACAGTGGAAACGCGACTGGCCCTGGCACGCACTAGCACGGCCCGGCCCTGGCCCGACAGTGGAAACGCGGCTATTAGTGGACGTGTAGCCTACATCTATGGCAAGCCGTTTTAACATTTAATCCTTAAAACCTACTAGTATCTATTTTCATGCTACTAGTACTTATTTTTTAAATACTTGTATCCATTCCATTAAAGGGTTAGTTCACCCAAAAATGAAAATTCTGTCAGTAATTACTCACCCTCATGTTGTTCCAGCCCCGTAAGACCTTCCTTCATCTTCGGAACACAAATTAAGATATTTTTGATTAAATCTGAGAGCTGGCTCACTCCTCCATAGGCTTCTAAGACATTATAACTTGCTGGCCCAGAAAATGCATTAAAGACATCGTTAATATAGTCCAAGTGACTACAGTGGCTCAATCTTAAGTTTATAAGCGACGAGAATACTTTTTGTGCGCAAAAAAAACACAAAAATAACGACTTTATTCGACTACCTTCTCTCTGGGCCTCGAGTTTTTTCACGTAGTGTAACTGCGTAGCGCTTCTGTGTTGTACACACGCATCACACACATGACCAGCGTCGGCCAATAGTGAGCCTACGTGTGACGTGCAACACAGACGTGGTGCGCTAAAACACTACGTGAAAAAACTCGAGGCCCAGAGAGAAGGAAATGAATAGTGGAATAAAGTCGTTATTATTGTTGTTTTTTTTGCGCACAAAAAGTTTTCTCGTCGCTTTATAAACTTAAGATTGAGCCACTGTAGTCACTTGGACTATATTAACGATGTCTTTAATAACTTTTCTGGGCCAGCAAGTTCCAATCCCTTAGAAGCCTATGGAGGAGTGAGACAGCTCTCAGATTTAATCAAAAATATCTTAATTTGTGTTCCGAAGATGGATGAAGGTCTTACGGGGTTGGAACAACATGAGGGTGAGTAATTACTGACAGAATTTTCATTTTTGGGTGAACTAACCCTTTAAGTACTAGTGCCTATTCGTTAGATACTAGTACTTATTCTTTAGGTACTTTAGTAAAGATACTAGTACGGGGGCGCTAGAGAGCAGCACATAGAGTAGGACGCGTTTTCACTCAGCTCCGTCACACTTGACGAAATAAATAATCAAAAACTTCGTTATTCCTGCTAAATTTGATAATTGTGCATAATTAACACACCAATGATGAATAAATCTAAAAAGGCTATCAAAAAGGCTCAGTCTCCGGCTGCCGATACCGTGGAAGGCAATCCAGGAAGTCCGAAGTTAGCCGTTACAAACACGTGTGGTCAAGGTAATGTTAACTCCGTTAATATGACCACAGACACCGATGTCAAAGGAGTCATTAGTTGGCGAATCGGACTTGTCATTAGTGGACGTGTAGCCTACGGCAAGCGTTGTGTGATTATCCCGGCAGTTTATTTTTTTAGCACAATTCACACTCCGCGGTAATTCGGGAGAAAAAAATATCTGAATGCTCCACGTGAAACTTCAGCCTCCGCCCTTTTTCTATCGTGTCAAATGATTTAGATTAATATGAGCGAGTGAGAGAGAGCAAGACAGCGCTCGTGTTGTTTGAAGACGTGAGAGTGTGCGCGCGCAGCCGGGGCTCTCTCTCGTACTTATATATGCGCCCTGTCAAGCACAGCAGTCACTATTCTACATCACTCATCGATCAAATAAGGCTTTGGTGTCCGCCAAAAATAATTCAATGCAGGAAAACCCCTGGATTGGTTATATAACGCTGGATAGAATGACGGTCCGGCCATCGCGCATCAGCGCACATAAGGTTCACACTGTGAAGTAATTTGCAAACGTTTTTTAGAGAAATGAAAACAGGTCGCACCACAACCATTATCTGCACTCGCACAAATGCTCCCAAATATATTTTTAGGTCACACAGATTAAATTTCAGGAGCATATGCGACCAAAATGGTTGCAATTTCGAGCCTTGCTATAGGTAGGGCTGTCGCGATAATCCCAATATTGTAGTACCACGCTACTGACAAGCCAACCGCAGAGGAATGCAAGTAACCACAGCAACCGCGATATTCGCGTGTTCTCTTTTTTGACTGTTTTTATCATGCTGATTTGTACAGAGGCTTCGTGGAGTTGCACTTAAGCCTAAACAGACAGTGAATGAGAGAGATCGACTGAGTGCGTGCGATGACCTGCGTCTGTCTTTGAGGTCAAGTCATATATATTCGTCAAAAGGTTGCTGTGTCCAAGGAAAGCGAAATATTTGTCGTGTCATCCTTTTAACGTTTAAGGGTATTTAGCATGAATGGCGTCAGTGTCAGCGCTGGTCAGCATCCACAGCGCGAGGAAGCTGCGGCAAACAGAAATCAGCGAGTCATGCATTGAATCAATGCCATTGGTCTCTATTCAGAGAAGCATCAGCTTCAGCGTTACCCATGCGACACATTGCTGGTAGGAGTGCAATGGATCAAAAAACTCACGGTTCGGATCGTTTCTTGGATCAGAGTCACGGATCGGATAATTTTTTTTGGTTTATTAACACTTTTAAATTATTAAATTAAAATATATAAAATCAACTTAAAGTGCACAAGGCATAATATCTTCTTTTTAACATAATTAATGAAAAACAACTTAAAGTGCAACATAAAAAGATCTCCTTCCTTTAAACATGGACCAATGCTTGATGTGTTTCGACTGTCATATAGGGCTGTCAAAATTGCTCAAAAATGACGTTCGAATATTCCCTAAAAAAACAACAACATATATTCGAACTATTCGAACATCTGGTTGCGCATTTTGTAAATGACACGCATTACGTCAATAACAGGACAAATTAATACAAAGAGACATAACTACTTGTATGGGTAGGTTATTTAAGTTTAAACATATTTGACAACGTATTACCTACACAAAAACAAGTAAATCAACTAATGGCCAAGACCGCAGACCTCTTTCTCTCTCTCGCCCTCACCCTGCATTCACACCAAACGCGAATAGAGCGTCTGGCGCGAGTGATTTCAATGTTAAGTCAATGTAAAGATGCGTTTACGCTCGAATGAGGCGTCACGCTCTCTGCGGTTCATAACGGTTTAAATGAACAACAAATATAAGCAAATGTTGAGTGCTGATCAAGAGTTTTGTGCAAGCAATTTAATGTCGCGACTCTTGTCCCAAATATAGCAGGCTTCATTCAGTGATTTAAACAAATATTATTAACATTAATTGAAGTTTTACAGTATATAGAACCGACATTGAACGCTCCGAGCGAGCTGTGCTGTGGTAAACATGGAACTTTTCCTTGACATGAAACGGTAATCAAACCAGTGGAAGCCTGCAGTGCATGAATCTGCTGTATCTAACCTACCTTATTCATGCAATATCTATTCAGTCAGTACAGTAGCCTACACTTTAGTAATGTTTCTGTTTAACGTTAAATAAAATGACCTGTCCCTGACCCCTCAGGCAGCTCGCCCACTCGCAAAGCAGACAGCCGGGCCTCTGCTACCGCGGGCGTGTTTTTCCACATTCGAATATTAATTTTCACCTTAGATATTCTGTTTTTTAAAACTATTCGAATATATATTCTAATTTAGAATATTCGTTGACAGCCCTACTGTCATATGGCTTTCTTGTGCCACAGTGCCTACACACCGTCACGGTTTTATCCACTAACCTCTTTCCTTCATCATTATATTTGACAAGGAAGCCAAAATGCTCCCATACAGGGGATTTAAATGACGCGGGGCGTTCAAGCTCCTCCGTTCCTCCACTCGCCGTGACCACGCTGTGTGTGGACTGAACATGCACACAACTTTCTTTTTTTTCATAAATCAATCCGCGGATCACGTGTGTGCCGAACCGAAGATATTGATCCGAACGGATCACGGATCAATGATGATCCGTTGCACCACTAATTGCTGGTCAGCTGAGCTTTGAAAGGTGGAGCTCAAAGTTAAAAAAATGATTAACACCTTGTTTCATTACATCTATCTTTTAATGAATCAGCATTTTTGAACGTGTTCGTTGAATGAACGGTTTAATGTCTCACTCAAAGACAGTCCGTTGCCGTAACAATGTGACAGCCTTTCAATGCGCAGAGACGCTGTTTAGTTTCGGCTACATTAGTTACTGAAAATTGACTCGTTTTTGTGCATGCTGACCACATCGTAACACTTATTTATATAGCAACAAACAAATAAATAAATGGCGATAAAACCGCATATCGCGCTATTGAGCCACTCAAAATTACTGCATGGGAAAATCCTTCACCGCGACAGCCCTATCTATAGGTATGTGCGTTTGAATGTATGTGCGCAGGCGTGTAGAGCGTGAGTGTGTGTACGTGTGTGTGTGTGTGTGGGCACATTGAGGACCACTGGAGCTACTCCATCAACTTCCTGCACTGGTGTGTGTGTGTGTCAAGTCAAGTCAAGTCACCTTCATTTATATAGCACTTTTGACAATACAGATTGATTCACAGCAGCTTTACAGTGATGACAGGAGATTACAGTAACAGAGATTGTTTAGGCTTTACAGCAGCTCTAGAATAGTTATTGAATAGAGTAAGTTATTGTCCAGATAAAGTAAGTTTTTGAATGATTCACTTCCGTCGGAATTAATTATCATTAGTTATTAACTTAGGGGCCGCTAACACGACACCGTTTTAACAGAAAACTCTTAATGTGTTCCGGACGTTCATTTGCACAATAACAGTGTTTGATGGCTCGAGAACGCAAACCTTGAAATAGGTTCCAAGATGTAAGTTTTGAAAATTTTTGAAAAACTTTATCTCTGTGTAAACTTGAGGTGGTGTTTCAGGGGCGAGCCCAAGACGTGGTACGGGGTCCCAGCACACGCCGCAGAGCAGCTGGAGACGGTCATGAAGACAGTGGCCCCGGAGCTGTTCGACTCTCAGCCGGATCTCCTGCATCAGCTCGTCACCCTGATGAACCCCAACCTCCTGATGGAGCACGGCGTCCCGGTACTTCTCCACCCGTCCCGCTCTAACAGAGATGCTGCTGAGTCTGCCGGTGTGTAATCATCATCTCACTGTCACACAGGTGTACCGGACCAACCAGTGCGCGGGAGAGTTCGTGGTCACCTTCCCCAGAGCCTATCACAGCGGCTTCAACCAGGGCTACAACTTTGCTGAAGCGGTGAACTTCTGCACTGCAGACTGGGTACGTCTTACACACCGGTTTACTTGCCGTGAAGCCTTGCCTGTGTGTGTGTGTGTGTGTGTGTGTGTGTGTATGTGATGACCTGTGTGTGTGTGTGTGCAGCTGCCCGTCGGGAGGCAGTGTGTGGCGCATTACCGGCGTCTGCAGCGCTACTGTGTGTTCTCGCACGAGGAGCTGGTGTGCAAGATGGCCGCTGACCCCGAGAGCCTGGACGTGGAGCTGGCGGCGGCCGTGGTGCGAGAGCTCAGTGACATGATGGAGGAGGAGAGCCGGCTGAGAGAGGCCGTGCAGGAGATGGTGAGAGACGCCAGGGTTTACTCACACACCATGGGACAACATAACACCACAATCAGGACCATTGAAAATGTGCAGTTGTTGCATAAAATCAATATGACAAGAAGGCAAATGGCACTTACATTTTTAGACATATTTGCTCCACCCAAAACCGTTTTAAACAGAGCATCTCCAGGCAACACACACAGTAGTGGTGTTTCCTTACTGAATGAATCAGCCACTTTAAACGAACTGGTTGAGTGAACGATTCAATGACTCAATCAAATCAGTGTCACACAGAGTGAAGACACAATTAAACAGCAGATGGCTTTTGAGGTTTTCCAAACTAACAGCAACATTCTTCATTCAGAAACTGAAGAGAGGACAAAAGTGTACTCAAGTCACGGCTGTTCGGCTCGACGTGAAGTGGAGTCAGCCGTGATTTATTCACCATACAGCACAGCCTCCAGTACCTTACTGCTTTTATAAAACAGTTTCCACACAATACTAATATTAAAGCCCAAAAATATGCATCAATGCAACGTTCATGAAGTAAAATCACTAAAAGCCTTCCTTCCGCTGGTAAAAATAGTCCCTGTCCGTGAACAGAAACAGAAGTTACATTATTTCTCCATTAGATGGCGGCAAAGACTATCTTTGATGAGTGAGTCAGTCAGTAGAGAAGACTTTTATATTGAAAGGACTTGTGACACGGAGAAGCAACGCAACTGATAAATGACTAGTGTGTCACGGGAAAACACCTTAACTGTTAAAAGGACAAGATATCGCACAAATTTATTATGAATATAGGACTGACCTGAAGAAAAATGCCATATCTACTGTAAATGCAGGGACACACTCACTTACTCGATCTCACACAGTACTCTACTCTATAAGCTTCAACGAACAATATCAATGAGAACATGTGTTTACGCTGCTAAGAGTGGTTGCTAGGGGTGTGTAGTGATACACTGTTGGATGAAGCGGTTGATCATGAATAAAATGCAGCTATTGACCAATCAGAATCAAGAACTGTAACTAACCGTATTATAATGCTGAAAAATTGCTAGTTTAATGATTGTATTATATTACTATATCACAGTTATGAGCTGAATGCTGTTATTAACTGTGGTGTGTGCCGCTGATCTCCTCGGGTCCTGCAGGGGGTGCTGTCCTCGGAGCAGGAGGTGTTTGAGCTGGTGCCGGATGACGAGCGGCAGTGCTGGAAGTGTAAGACCACCTGCTTCCTGTCAGCGCTCACCTGTGTGTGCAGCCCTCAGCGTCTGGTGTGTCTGCGTCACGCCGCTCACCTGTGCAGCTGCTCCGCCAGAGACAAGTGCCTGCGGTGAGAGTCTGCACACGCCCCTCACGCCAGCTGATGATAACCTGTGTGTGTGTGTGTGCTGCAGGATCTGATGACCTCTGTGTGTGTGTGTGTGTGCTCCAGGTTCAGGTACCACCAGGACGAGTTCCCTGTGATGCTGTACGGGGTGAAGTCGCGAGCGCAGTCCTACGACACCTGGGCCAGGAGGGTCTCGGAAGCGCTGGCGGCCGATAGCAGGAGCAAGAAAGGTCAGACACAACACGGCCGATGTCAACGATTCAATGACTCATTCATAAACAACTGCCTCATTTCTGAATGAATCAGCCGTTTCAACGAATCGTTTGAATAAATGACTCAATGACTCGCTCATTAAGACGCTCGCCTGCCGCCACCTACTGGCGGTTTAGGGTTATGTTTAGAAGTGTAATTCTTTCCAACATTTCTTATTTGCACATTCAAAATATATTTAAAACAATCTCATAACATTATTTAACCCAGTTGTAATTTTTCAGTGTAAATGATTTGATTTGTATCAGCCTTATAGTGTCTTATTATTCTAATTTAATTTATTGATCAAGTTCAGGAATTTGAAATGAAAGATGAAGCATATATTTCATAGCATATAAAAGGGGGGGGGAGGGGGGGGTTGCCCTCTAAAGGTGCAGATATGACAATATGCAGATTTAAATATATCAGAGCTGATTGAATATTGCTTCACAATAATTTATATTTACATCACACACACAAAAAAAAGTCTGCACAGGCAAGTTTTTTTCCTGGTACGAGTGACTGCCAGATGAAGGATCAGATGACAGGCTTGCTGTCGGTTATACACACGTGTCTCTGGTGCTCCACAGATCTGATCGAGCTGAAGGTGCTGATGGAGGACGCGGAGGACAGGAAGTACCCGGAGAACAACTTCCTGTTCCGCAACCTGAGAGACACGGTGAAGGAGGCCGAGACCTGCTCGTCTGTGGCTCAGCTGCTGCTCAGCAACAAGCACAGGCACAGGTGTGTGTGTTTGTGTGTGTGCTCAGCTGCTGCTCAGCAACAAGCACAGGTGTGTGTGTGTGTGTGCGTGTGTGTGCGTGTGTCTGCGTGTGTGTGCGCTCGTCTGCGTGTGTGTGCGCTCGTCTGTGTGTGTGTGCGTGCTCGTCTGTGTGTGTGCATGCTCGTCTGTGGCTCAGCTGTGTGTGTGTGCTCGTCTGTGGCTCAGCTGCTGCTCAGCAACAGGCACAGGTCAGTGTGGCTGTCCTATGTGATATGCACATGAATGAATGTGTGTGTGTGTGTTCAGGAGGGAGCGTCCTGACAGCAGTGCACAGAAGGCACGCAGCAAACTGACGGTGGAGGAGCTGAAGGTGTTTGTGGAGCAGCTGTACCGCCTGCCCTGCATCATCAGCCAGGCCCGACAGGTCAAGGTGAGTCTGACCCCTGACCCCTGCACTGACTGACCCCTGACCCCTGCAGAGAGTCCTCACGTGCGCGTGTGTGTGCGCGCTCACAGGATCTGCTGGAGAGCGTGCAGGGCTTCCACGAGCGGGCACAGGCGGCGCTGGCGGACCGCACGCCGGACTCCGGGAAGCTGGCGGCTCTGCTGGCTCTGGGCTCGGGGCTGGACCTGGAGCTGCCGGAGCTGCCGCGGCTGGAGCAGGAGCTGACACAGGCGCGCTGGCTGGACGAGGTGCGGCTGATGCTAGCGGAGCCGGCGCGCCTCACGCTGGAGCTGATGAAGCGGCTCATCGACTCCGGAGTGGGTCTGGCGCCGCACCACGCTGTGGAGAAGGCCATGGCCGAGCTGCAGGAGCTGCTGACAGTGTCCGAGCACTGGGAGGAGCGGGCGCGTGCCTGTCTGCAGGCCAGGTGACTCTCTCACACACACACACTCTTCTTTAATCAGGTGTCACAGCACAAAGACTGATCTTCAGGGTTCATACAAGCTGCTTGAATTTGACTTTTTGAAATTTAAAAGTGAGATATTTTGCCCCATCACAAGATAATATAAATATAAATAATATAAATAATAATATAAATAATATAAATCTATGGTTTCCCTAGAATGTGGCTGTGAAATTTCAGTTCAAAAATCCCCCCAGATCATTCATTATAGTTTTTTGAGAGTGAGCAAAAACATGTGTGTCCTTTTAAATGCAAATGAGCTTTAGCTCCGCCTCCGTCCAGAAGAGGACGAGCTTCAGAAACTCCAGCAATAACAAAACAGGCCAATCTCTCTCATCCAGAATCCCAGAATAACCAGTAGCGAGTGCAGCCTTACGGAGAGACTCAGGAAGAGTTTCTGAATGTTAGTGGAGACATTTCTGTAGTTGTTGTGGAGTTACATTGATCATCTCATCATCATGTTTAACTTCTCCACAAGTGTCCACAGTTCCTGAGGTCTTTATAAGACAGCTGTGACATGTTTTGGTCAATAGTGTTCAGTGCTGGTCACTGTTGTCGCTTTTGAAACCAAATGTCGGCTGGTGGGTGTAAACGTGCAGATTAAGGGCCGCTAATATTATAATAAGATCCTCTTCATACGTCAGAAGGAGAGCGAAATAGGCGTATTTTTTTACATGCTTGCAGAGAAAGGCTCACCAAAATAAAGTTACTGGGTTTCACTTTTCACGTTTTCTGGGTTGGTAGAAGCACCGGGGACCCAATTATAGCTCTTAAACACAGGAAAAGTCATGATATGTCCCCTTTAAGTCCTGGAAAACCATTGACTGCCTTCTCTGTGGAGTGTGTGTTCGCTCCCCCATGTGACGGTGGTGTCTTTGCTCTTCTGCAGGCCTCGCCACAGCCTGCTGACGCTAGAGAGCATCGTGACAGAGGCCAGGAACATCCCAGCGCACCTGCCCAATGTCCTGGCCCTCAGAGACGCCCTGCTCAGAGCCAAGGAGTGGACGGCCCGAGTGGAGGCCATCCAGGTGACCGTGTGTCCCGCAGTGACCTGGACATGCTAGTTTACTCACATATGTTGACTCCGCTGTAGTTGTAGCCTGTCATGTGACACGTGTCTCTGTGAACAGAACGGCAGCAGCTACGCCTACCTGGAGCAGCTAGAGGGTCTTCTGGCTCGAGGTCGCTCCGTCCCGGTGAGGCTGGAGGCGCTGCCACAGGTGGAGGCACAGGTGGGGTCGGCCCGAGCCTGGAGAGAGAGAACCGCTCGCACCTTCCTGAAGAAGAACTCCACACACACCCTACTGCAGGTGACACACTCACTCACACACACACACACACACACACACACACACACACACACACACACACTCCTTACTGAGAGAGAGAACCGCTCGCACCTTCCTGAAGAAGAACTCCACACACACCCTACTGCAGGTGACACACTCTCACACACACACACACACCTTACTGAGAGAGAGAACCGCTCGCACCTTCCTGAAGAAGAACTCCACACACACCCTACTGCAGGTGACACACTCTCTCACACACATACACACCTTACTGAGAGAGGGAACCCTTTCGCACCTTCCTGAACCCTCAGAACCCGATCTCAGAAACAGAACTCAGAAACCGATCTCGGAAGCCGATCTCAGAAACTCAGACCAGTCTCAGAAATCGATCTCAGAAATCGATCTCAGAAACTCAGACTCAAACTCAGAAGACACAAGCCTTCCGTGAGAGGTAATGCATATATGACGTGCTTTCTGTCTCGACCTCTGTCCAGTGCGGGTAAAACAATTATACTGCTCAAGGTGAGGTACAATACAGATACAAAAACTCAGTAATTGTCAGTAATCTGAAATTTAAAAAAAATCAGTAATTTGACAACTTCTTGTGAGAAGTGATTTCACAAACAGCTCTCTCTCTCTCAAAATGTGCAAACAGCTTAAAATCACCTCATGGCACCATAATCCAGTTGCACAGCGTATAATTAGCACAACTTTATAAGTCATGCCAGTTTGACCATTCAAGCGTTCAGCATTCTCTGAGAAACGGTGCGCTCATGCACACTATCTGCCTTGAACACAGGATGCTAGCTAACTGTATGAAAAGCTTTGAAAGGGTGTGTATTGTGAAGAGCGCTATAGAAATGAATGTGAGTTTTTTTCAGAAGTAGCTGCATGTTGATGTAAGGTGTTGTGGTGTTGATCTGCACTCAACTGCGCTGGAACTCTTCCAGGTGCTCAGTCCGCGTGTGGACGTCGGCGTGTATGGCTCCAGCAAGAGCAAGCGCAAGCGTGTGAAGGAGCTGCTGGAGAAGGAGCGCGCAGGCTTGGATCTGGAGGGAGCGAGCGACACGGAGGAGGGTGTGGAGGAGGTGCGTGATCCCGCCGCCGTCGTGGCCGCCTTCAAGGCCCGCGAGCAGCAGGAGGTGCAGGCCATCCACTCGCTGCGTGCCGCCAACCTGGCCAAGATGGCCCTGCTGGAGCGCACAGAGGAGGCGAAGTTCTGCCTGTGCCGCAAACCGGCCGGCGGCTTCATGCTGCAGTGCGAGCTGTGCAAGGACTGGTTCCACGGTGCCTGCGTGCCCCTGCCGAAAGCCGGCTCTCAGAAGAGGCTGGCGGCCAGCAAGGAGGCCAAGTTCCTGTGCCCGCTGTGTCAGCGCTCACGCCGGCCCCGGCTGGAGACCATCCTGGCGCTGCTGGTGTCTCTGCAGAAGCTGTCGGTGCGGCTGCCGGAGGGCGAGGCGCTGCAGTGCCTGACGGAGAGAGCCATGGGCTGGCAGGACCGCGCTCGACAGGCCCTGGCCACCGACGAGCTGTCCTCCGCCCTGGCCAAGCTCTCGGTGCTCAGCCAGCGCATGGTGGAGCTGGCCGCGCGTGAGAAGACCGAGAAGATCATCACTGCCGAGCTTCAGAAGGCGGCCGCCAACCCTGACCTGCAGGCACGTGCCGTCTCACACACACGCCTCGTCTGAGTGCACGAGTGAGCCCTGACTAACTCTGTTTCGCTTACAGGGCCACATCCAGACCTTCCAGCAGGCCGGCTTCAGCAGGGCCACATCTCCACGGCCCTCGGGGGACTACGATGATGAGGAGACCGACTCCGACGAGGACATCAGAGAGACCTACGGCTATGACGTCAAGGTACGTGATGAAGCTCACATCGCTAGTGCTCAAACCTCTAACACTCAGTTCAGAGTGGCATGGGTCCAGACATGAATGATTCCCCTAAACGAGTGTATTGTTGAGGACCTTCACATGCAGTTGAGCTGAAATAGCATAGAGATGTGTGCATGAGTGTTTTGATGTAGTGCTGCTGTCAGGATGTTTATGGTGAACATCTCACTGTGATGTGGTGTAGTTCCTCTGTCATCTCAGTGTTTCTATTCTCAGGACTCGGGAGAGGTGAAGCCGTACTTGTTCTGCGACGAGGAGATCCCAGTGAAGTCTGAGGAGGTGGTGAGCCACATGTGGCCGACGACCCCGTCGTTCTGTGCCGAGCACGCATACTCCTCCGCCTCGAAGTCTGTTCCTCAGAGTGAGACTCCAGCACACACACCTCCTGATCTCCTCCTCAGACCCTGCCGGCTCCCGCAAGCAGCCGAGGAAGCCTCCGCACACACACACACACACACACACACACACACACACACACACACACACCCCTGATCTCCTGTTCTCCTCCTCAGACCTGACACATACACATCTCCTGTTCTCCTGATTTCCTGTTGTCCTCCTCAGACCCGGCCGGCTCCCGCAAGCAGCCGAGGAAGACCCCGCTGGTTCCCCGTAGCCTGGAGCCCCCGGTGCTGGAGCTGTCCCCGACGGCCACTCTGCAGCTGGAGGAGCTGATGATGGAGGGTGACCTGCTGGAGGTGTCACTCGACGAGACCCAGCACATCTGGAGGATCCTGCAGGCCACGCACCCGCCCGCAGAGGACCGGTTCCTGCAGGCCATGGAGGTCAGAGACACCGCCTCCTCTCCTAGTGGTGTTTACACTGACACTGCTCCGGTCACTCACACTGACACTGATTTAATTATTTCATTTGACTGGTAAAAGCCCTATACTGTTATTATTCTAATATAATTTTATAGAATTTGACATAAAAAATGATGCATACATCTGAGTAAAAAAAAAAAAAAGCCCTTGTGTAGGTAACAATGCCAATTTAAGGTGGAAAATATTACTCCTTAAAAAACAATTGTTATCAATGCCGTGAACTGACCACTGCATAGAATATGAATAATATGAATGTCTTCATGAGTTAGCTGTCTAAACCAGCCATGGTACCAGCACAAAAACACACTCAGCAAAATATCATCTAATTATTATCAGCAAAGCTTTGAAAATAGAAAAAAAAAAAAAAATTGTCAGTATTGCATTCATTTTTATTTCTTCAGTTGTTAAAAAGCCTGGATTTTGTCTTTAGAAAGTGTGCTGCAGTCCTGTCCTGGTGACAGATTGAGGTGTTTAACCTGTGGTTCTCCTCCCTTCCGCAGCCCGAGGACTCGGTGCTGGACAAACCCGTGAAGCTGAAGCTGAAGGACGTGGAGAAGAAGAGGAAGAGAAAGCTGGAGCGAGCGGAGCAGCAGCTGCTGATGGAGGCCCGGCCCAAGCCCAGGGTTCTGGAGCTCAAGCCCCGGAAGAAGAAGCTGAAGCTGAGCCCGGACCGGTCCCGTGAGCTGAAGGCGCTGGCCAAGCGGATCGCCAAGCAGGAGAAGGAGCGCAAGAGGAAGGAGAAGGCGGCCGCCCGGGAGGAGGCGCTAGAGAAGAAGACCCAGACCCAGACCCGCAAGATCCTGGACATTCCCTCCAAGTACGACTGGTCCGGAGCGGAGGACTCCAATGACGAGAACGCCGTGTGCTCCGCCAGCAGCTGCCAGAGGCCCTGCAGGGACAAGGTGAGTCTCCTACACCGTTCTCCACCTTCATTCACTCATTCACTCCGTTCTCCAGCTTTCACACATTCACTCTGAGCCACAGTGTTCTCCAGGGGCCCTGCAGGGACAAGGCGAGTCTCCAGACAATCAAGCATAAAATGTGTTTCAATAAATGAAACTACAAATACATACGACTATATTTAAACAGAGAATACATAAACATAATAACGAGAAGTAAAGAACGAAAGAAAGAGAGAGCAGATCACGGAATGGCAAAATCACAAACAGTTAACCTTTGAGCCAGCCAGCAAAGAATCAAATCACCTTAAAGCAGGAGCAAACAATCTTAAATGCATCTAAATATAGATAGAATGTATGGATCTCTGGTGCTGAGCAAGAATGCTTGTGTGTTTTTTCAGATAAGTTACATAATTACAAGAGAGTGAGCAAATAATCAAGCACTATTTAATGATAGAGCATACTTTCTCTCCTGCTGATTTAGTAAGTTTGCCTACTTACAAATAAATGAAGGGTCAATCATTTTTATGGTAGGTTTATTTTAATAGATAAAAATCCAGAAAAAACACATTATATAAAGGTTTTAAATTGATTTCCATTTCAGGAAGTGGAGTGATAAGTATTTGATCCCCAAGCAAAACATAATTTAGTACTTGTTGGAAAACCCTTGTTGGCAAGCACAGAGGTAAGATGTTTCTTGTAGTTTGTCACCAGGTTTACACACATCTCAGGAGGGATTTTGGTCCACTCCTCTTCACAGATCCTCTCTAAATCCTTAACGTTTCTTGGCTGTCGCTTGACAACTCAAAGTTTCAGCTCCCTCCACAGATTTTCTATAAGATTAAGGTCTGGACACTGGCTAGGCCACTCCAAGACCTTAATGTGCTTCTTCTTGAGCCTCTCCTTTGTTGCTTTGGAGGTGTGTTTTGGGTCATTAGCCGCGTTTCCACTGTCGGGCCAGGGCCGGGCCAGGGCTTTAAACGGTCCGTGCCGGGCTGATAGCCTCGGGCTAATAGCACCAGGCCTGCGTTTCCACTGTCGTGCCAGAAGCTCCACAGCGCTTCACTAAAACACGCCCGTAACACGCCTCTCTGGAACAACGTCACACTAACCCATTCACCAACAAATGGAAGTTTTATCAGAAAACTAATCAGAAATCACTGGAAACAGCGTTGAAAACAAACATGATAAAAGCGGCTGTTTGCTGGCATTTTTGTTGTTTACTTGAATATTTAAAACCCAAGCATCGATGTTTTACCACAGGTTTACAATAAAAAGTGATACATTGATCATAATGAATTAATTTATGTCAAAATTGCACATTAGTCACTCAGAAATAAATTACCGTTAGGTCTATTTCACAAAAGAAAGAGGACACACTTACTTCTTCAGTCGCGTCTGTTACTGTTTATCTGGTAGTTACAGGACATATTTACATCACATTTAGAAAGAATGATAATTTCTACAAATATATGCCACCAAAAATACGACCTGAGGAGCTTTAGCACTCTCTCGACTCCCATACAGATATTTTCAGTCAGAGAAACAGAGGAAGCTCCCAAAAAAAAGTTGCTTTATTTTATGATAGTCCGGTATAAAGAGACGAGACGTAGGCTACTGACAGATAAAATAAAAACATGACTGTGATAGCCTTTATGATTGGTCTGATTTCTTCAAGCGTATGTTTTTTTTACTATGCGTATCTTCAAGCATGAACGCGAGTTCAATTATTTTAAAAGTCTTTAATGCTGACAGAATCATCCGGCGCTGCCGTCTCCCGACTCAGGTGAACTCCGCCTCTGTTCGTAACCACTCCTCTAGCCCGAGCTGGCCCGCTCTGGCCCAAGGTATTCGACGGGCCAGAAATCCTGGCCGCTGGCCCCGAGTAAGCCCCGATCAAGCCCCGGAAGTGACAGTGGAAACGCGACTGGCCCTGGCACGCACTAGCACGGCCCGGCCCTGGCCCGACAGTGGAAACGCGGCTATTGTCATGCTGGAAGACCCATCCACGGCCCATCTTCAGTGCTCTGGCTGAGGGAAGGAGGTTCTCATCCAAGATTTTACAGTACATGGCCCCTTCCATCGGCCCGTCAATACGGTGAAGTCGTCCTGTACCCTTAGCAGAGAAACAGCCCCAGAGCATAAAGTTTCCACCTTCGTGCTTGACCGCAGGGATGGTGTTCTTGGGGTCATAGTCAGCATTACTCTTCCCTCCAAACACGGCTTGTTTGAGTCGAGTTGAGTTGATGCCAAAGAGCTCATTTATGGTCTCATCTGACCACAGTACTTCCTCCACCTTCTCCCAAGCCTTCTCTGAATCATTAGATGTTCATTGGCAAACTTCAGACAGGCTTCTACATGTGTCTTCTTGAGCAAGAGGACCTTGTGGGCGCTGCAGGATTTCAATCCATTGTGGTATAGTGTGTTACCAATGGTTTGCTTGGTGACTGTGGTCCCAACTGCCTTGAGATAATTAACAAGCTCCTCCTGTGTAGTTCTGGACTGATCCCTGACCTTTCTCATGATCATCCGTACCCCATGAGGCCAGATCTTGCATGGAGCTTCAGACCGAGGATGATTGATGTTTTTTTTGTATTTCTTCCATTTCTGAATAATCACACTAACAAAAGTCTCCAAGCTTCTGGTCTTTAGAATCGCGTGGAAAGACAGTATGTCACGTTATAAAAAGGCCCTAAAAGCGGCCAGGGCTGAGCACCTCCGCAAACTAATAGGAAACAACCAAAACAATCCAAGATTTTTATTTAACACCGTGGCTAGACTAACAAATAAACAGACGTCACCCGAACAAAATATCCCGTTACAGTTCAGTAGTAATGATTTCATGAACTACTTAACTGAGAAAATAGAAAGCATCAGAACCACAATTGTAAATGTTCAATCTTCAATCGCGCCTTATAATTCAGCTTCAATTATCACCCCGCAAGAACAATTACAGTGCTTTACAACTATAGAACAAAAAGAGTTAAATAAACTTATCACTTCATCTAAAACAACAACATGTTTATTAGATCCTATACCAACTAAACTACTGAAAGAAGTGTTACCTGTAGTGGAAGAGCCTCTCCTCAATATTAACAACTCGTCTTTATCTTTAGGTCATGTTCCAAGAACATTTAAACTGGCAGTTATAAAACCTCTCATTAAGAAACCACAATTAGATCATAATAATCTAGCAAATTATAGACCCATTTCAAATCTTCCATTTATGTCTAAAATATTAGAAAAAGTGGTGTCCGCTCAACTGGGCTCTTTCTTGCAACAAAATGATATCTATGAAAAGTTTCAGTCTGGATTCAGACCGCATCATAGCACTGAAACTGCGCTCGTTAAAATCACAAATGATTTACTTTTAGCTTCTGACGAAGGCTGTATTTCAATACTAGTTTTACTTGATCTTAGTGCTGCGTTCGATACTATAGATCACACAATACTCTTAGATCGACTACAAAATTACACTGGTGTTCAAGGACAAGCACTAAGCTGGTTCAAATCATACCTATCTGACCGCTACCATTTTGTCTATTTAAATGGAGAAAAATCGACCATAACTCCAGTAAACTATGGAGTGCCGCAGGGATCTGTATTAGGCCCTCTGTTATTTTCAATATATATGATGCCACTTGGAAATATTATAAGGAAACATGGAATTAGTTTCCATTGTTATGCTGATGACACTCAAATATATATTTCATCACGGCCGGATGAAAACGCTAAATTTTCCAAATTGACAGAGTGTGTTAAAGATATAAAAGATTGGATGACGCGTAATTTTCTTTTATTAAATCCAGACAAGACAGAGGTAATACTTATCGGTTCAAAAAACCGCCCACAAAACCTCGCACAATACAACTTTAACATCATAGGATGTCCTGTTACTTTATCCTCTACAGTAAAAGACCTGGGTGTTATACTCGACTGCAACCTGTCTTTTGAAAATCATATTTCATATGTTACAAAAACAGCCTTTTTCCACCTTAGAAACATTGCTAAGCTACGTAATATGCTATCAGTTTCTGATGCAGAAAAGTTAGTTCATGCATTCATGACCTCGAGACTGGATTACTGTAATGCTTTATTAGCTGGTTGTCCTGCATCCTCAATAAACAAGCTACAGTTAGTCCAAAATGCCACCGCTAGAGTTCTTACGAGATCAAGAAAATATGATCATATAACACCGATTTTATCATCACTGCATTGGTTACCTATAAAGCTCCGTATTAATTATAAGATATTGCTACTGACTTATAAAGCCCTAAACGGCTTAGCTCCAGTCTATTTAACGGATCTTCTATCGCCCTATAATCCATCGCGCTCTTTAAGATCACTAAATTCAAGGCTTTTGGTCATACCTAGGATATCCAGAACCACCAAAGGAGGGAGAGCATTTTCACATTTGGCTCCAAAACTCTGGAATAGTCTTCCTGATACTGTTCGTTGCTCAGACTCGCTCTCCCAGTTTAAAACTAGATTAAAGTCGCATCTATTCAGCCAGGCATTCATATAATCCTACAGTTCAAACTACAATCCGGCCTCTAGCTCATAAATGCCAGAGGAGAACTGGCCCCCGACTGAGCCTGGGTTCTCCCAAGGTTTTTTTTTCTCCATTAGGTCACCTGATGGAGTTTTAGGACACCATTAGGTCACTTGATGGAGTTTTTCGGTTCCTTGCCACTGTTGCCTTTGGCTTGCTCAGTTGGGGATATTTTGGGGATATTTAATTTAATTTTATCAATCAATAAATTCCTCTTGAAACAAACTTTGTTGTATTATTTTAATTTAATACTGTGAAGCTGCTTTGATACAATCTGTATTGTGAAAAGCGCTATACAAATAAACTTGACTTGACTTGACTTTTTGCTGATGGTCTTGTAGCCCATTCCAGCCTGGTGCAGGTTTACAGTCTTGTACAATCTTGACCAAATCTTACAATCTTCTTATAGTGACAGGACTAATCTGTGCTCCACATGGGCACATAACCTATCTGTGGGAGGCAGAATTCTTGCTGGTCGGTAAGGGAACAAATAATTATTTCACACGATCAAATGCTAATCAATTTATAACCTTTATATAATGTGTTTTTTCTGGATTTTGGTTGATTTTCTGTCTCTATCTATTAAAATAAATCTACCATAAAAATGATAGACCCTTCATTTCTTTGTAAGTGGGCAAACTTAAAAAATCAGCAGGGGATCAAATAATAATTTCCCCTGCTCTAATTGTTTCTATTGTTTTATATATCACCCATCCCTAGTGATTTGAGAGGTGCTTCAGAAGATTCAGTGAATGATGACTTATATTCCTCACACAGAGCATCATATGAGGAGTTACACTTTATTTTAATAGTATTCTTTAGATATTACTGTTACTTTGTAACTCCATGTCAACTAGCAGTCATTCTGGTGTTAGTAGACTGATGCGTAATATCTGCTAACTCTTCATTGTGATGCTCCTCAACATATCCACACACTACTAACACTAGTCTTCTAATGCTGTGATGAGTTAGCAGAAAGGCTAAAGTGGCGTAACTCATGTCCACTGCTGTGTGTGTGTGTGACTCTGGTGTCTGTGTTCAGGTGGACTGGGTCCAGTGTGACGGCGGCTGTGACGAGTGGTTTCATCAGGTGTGTGTGGGCGTGACATGTGAGATGGCGGAGAACGAGGACTACATCTGCTCGACCTGCTCGTTTAAAGCCTCCGGTGGTGCCGTGACCCTAGTGATGTCATCAGCAGTCCCCCAAACCGACCCTCAGGAGGCCAGTTAACCACCACACACACACACACACACACACACACTCACACACAGAGAAATGCATCACTTCTGCTAGGTTTAGCTGGTTGTTATTGTAGTCCTGGAGGATCAAGACTCTACAGAATAAACATGGCTTGGGGAATCGTGTGCTTAACCAGAGTCCCCAGTCAAAGTAGACAAAGTGGACTTCCTGTTCGACCGGACAACACACACACACACACACACACACACACACACACGGTGTGGAGGATCAAGACTACAGAATAAACATGGCTTGGGGAATCGTGTGCTTAACCCGAGTCCTCAGTCACTGTAGACATAGTGGACTTTCTGTTCGACCGGACAACACACACACGGTGTGGAGGATCAAGACTCTACAGAATAAACATGGCTTGGGGAATCGTGTGCTTAACCCGAGTCCTCAGTCACAGTAGACATAGTGGACTTCCTGTTCGACCGGACAACACACAACACGCACAGACACACACACACACACACATGGTGTGGAGGATCAAGACTCTACAGAATAAACATGGCTTGGGGAATCGTGTGCTTAACCCGAGTCCTCAGTCACAGTAGACAAAGTGGACTTCCTGTTTGACTGGACAACACACACACACACACTCACACACACACACACAATACTCTACAGAATAAACGTGCTTTCCGGCTCCTGACCCGGGTCCAGTGGACTTCTGTTCGACCGTTTTTTCTGACTGAGGACGAGACTTATAATGGTTGTATTACATCTATTTATTCTGTAAATGGATTTTAAGCAGTTCATGATGGGAAGGTGGATGGTGGTTTCTCAGATTTTGTCAAATAAAGAAAGATGATTGATTGATGATGATACATGTCAAGTCTGTGTCACTGCTATAAAAGAGCAAAAGAAATGCTTATATAATTTGAGCTTATTGATTCCTATGACTGAACACGTGAACAATAACAGCATGCATAAATCTGAAACTTGCACACGGTTCATCTCTGGACATAATACAGGGCATTCTGGGCAGAAACCGCCGCCTTATACTGGCATGTAAAGCAATCACTCAGTTTGTTCTGTTCATTCATGATGTTTTGGGGTGATGTATTCACTACTGTGGAATAGGGCTGTCACTTTTGAGAAATCAAATTCGAACGGGTATCAAATATTAAGCAATATATTCAAATATATTCGAATATCTACGAATATCTAAGTCGCATTTATTTCGAAATTTATTTCACAAAAAAAAACAATGTTACGGACGGGACAGTTCTCCGTTACGGACGTGAGCGATCTGAAAGCGGCACTAAAAGACTGCTTTAAAACTTTCACAGAGACCTCAAACAGAAAGCACAAAGCCTGTCTTTAAATTTAATTTCGTTTTGTATTAATTGTATCTTAATTTTAATCAATGTTTCATCAACCAATTGCCTGGATTTAATAAATATAGTAGAAAATAGATAATCACAACACGGAGGCGCCGGCGCGTGAACTGGAGCTCGTCTCATAAATGAACCGAAACTCACAGACCTGAGAAAAAGATCTATAGAAAGCTTGAAATTTCTTCTTTTAAACAGAACAATTCAAAACGAAAGAAAACAGACTGCTCTCTGCTTATGTAATCCGTATGACATGTGTATTTCTCTCTGGCTACTGCGAAGATCACGAGTCAACATCGTCAACTTCATCTTTGCAGCCGACACTGACACAGAAAACACTTGTTTATTAGTAAAAAATGTAAATGTCTCCTTGCTATATTTGACTTATTCATAGTCATTACTTTTGCCAGTTCTTTGTGACAGCTGTTAGGTACTTTATTGGCAGCGCCACCCTTATGGCGCTTTTCCGCTGCATGGTACGGTACGGCTCGGTTCGGCACGGCACGCTTTGGCGCTTTTCCACTGCATGGTACGGTACGACTCACTTATGGTGCATTTCCACTGCACGGTACGGTACGGCTCGCTTCGGCTCGCTTTAAATGGTACCACCTCTGTTGAGGTTCCAAGCGTACCGTACCGATACTAAAATGTGACGTGAAAACACTGCAGATCACTGATTGGTCAGACAGAATTATCAATACCAGCGTCATTGTATTTACGACACGAGACCCTAAACCCGCTAGATTTAAATAGCCAGTAAACAACAGCCAACGCTGTAGCACCTGTTTTAAAAGTATTTGCTTAAAAAAAAAGAAAGAAAAAAAAGCTGGTCAGTGGACGAGGTGCAGACGTTCACTGATTGGTCAGACAGAATTATCAATACCAGCGTCATTGTATTTACGACACGAGACCCTAAACCCGCTAGATTTAAATAGCCAGTAAACAACAGCCAACGCTGTAGCACCTGTTTTAAAAGTATTTGCTTAAAAAAAAAGAAAGAAAAAAAAGCTGGTCAGTGGACGAGGTGCAGACGTTCCTCTCGTTGGTTGCCGAGGAGTGGATGGGGAAACACGGAATGGAAAATTCGCATTTAATATGATGATGTCATGGCAGTAGAGACGGCAACTATAACGATCAGTCCCACCCACTTTGAAGCGGTACTAACTGCAGTGGAAAAGCAACCGAGCTAAAGCGAACCGTGCCGTACCGAGCCGAGTCGTACCACGCAGTGGAAAAGCGAAGCGAGCCGAACCGTTCCGAGTCGAACCGTACCGAGCCGAACCGATCCGTACCATGCAGTGGAAAAGCGCCATTACATATTACATGAACGCGTCACCACCGCATCAGCACCGAAAACATGGAGTTTTTTTTCTTTTGGGGGGCATTTTGTTTGTGTTCAGTCTTTCTCAGTTGTCTTTAGGTTAATGTTTCAGTTAACAGTTTTTCAGTTGTTTTCAGGAAATTTTTTCAGGGGTAGGCTACAGGAGCAGCATCTGTACTCTCGCGGCTGTAGACGGTAATGTTTTCTCTTGGTTCATGTCAGTCAATATGAATTAATTTTGATATATAATCCGGAAAATACGGTACTTTACCATCTACGGTGTAGAACCCAAAATATTTCCAGACACTACTTTTTGAGTTGGGATAGAATTGTCCGATCAGGCTGGCCGTTCTGTGCATTATCTTCCATTTTCAAAACAGTGTGGCTTTTGGCTATTACTCGCTTGATTTGGTCATGGGCCTACTCTACAATACGTTTAGAGTGGCCGCTACTGGATAAGATGGCAAACAATAAAATAAAAAAACAAACGGTCTAATCATAGACTGTAAAAAATGCGCTACACATGGCACTTTAAAAACCGAATAGTTTATTTATAGGTCAATTACGGATATTTCACGTCATGTTCGAATGCATATTCGAATATCGAATAAAAAGTGACCGCCCTACTGTGGATAAAAACTCCTCCGTCTTAAAACTCTTTCACACATTTGATGGGACTAACCTTGCAAAAGTGTTTAGATCTGTGATCTTTCATGATCTTACATTTTACCCTCTGATCATTGATGGGTGTCCAATCCTACTGCTGGAAGTGTTTGGAGCCGTTTAGTTTTAACTAAAAATGGGGAAAAATTTGTTTTTTGATTGTTCAATTACACGCCAACAGCGTTTTGTGGGCCTGAACTATACCGTGATCATCTCTGTAAACCACACAAACACTAATTTGTGAAAACTGTGATTGTGTGTTATGTGTTCAGTCTATATGTGTGTGTGAGTTGTATTTCTTTACGCCACCTACTGGCCTGGCAGCAGAATACAGCGTTTTTATTTGTTTACACAGATCTGTGCGAACGGGGATCGATTCGACAACTGTGTCGTCTGTACATGGAAAACGGAAAGGTAAAACTCACGGTTGTTGAGTAAAGGTAGCCTGAGTTTATCTCCACCAGCCTCAGTCAAACACACCTGCTGATCCTGGGGCTCGTTCTTCGTACGTTGCTTATTACATCCGAGATCAAATGACACATCCAAGATGATATCATCGTGCTAATCATGATCTGGCTAACTCGGTTCTTCGAACACACTTGCCGGATATGATTAGTATCGCTGGATTGAGTTATCTGAGATAATTGCGCGTTCATGCGCTGGTTTAAAAGGGGATATGTATCGATAGTAGAAACATTGATCAGCAGCGCTGCTATTGGCTGCTCAGCGTGGCCAAAGAGCGCGCTCAGTTTTTCTCCTCAGCAGAGCAAGAACTAATAGTCCAAGTTTATTCGGAATTTTAATGTTTAATTAAAACGCCAGGGAACACCTCAAAGTCTGCAAAAGCCAGGAGAGAGGGCTGGCAAAAAGTAGCAGACAATTTAAATCCGTTAGAAGTGGCCATGTTAGATGTCTTTTATCACTTAATAGCCTATATTTTTGTATTTTAATAATTGCATAATTACTTTGTTCATTGTAATGTCAGAGTCACCACAGTAGAACATGGGAACAAATAAAAGTGGAGTATGAAAATATTCTACATAATGGTAATTTTTTGTTATATTATAGTCTCTTTTATAAAAGGCACTGTTAAATAAATGGTTGTCTGTTTATAAAAGCAACCAAGAAAAAGATCTTAGTAGCCTACACTGTAAAATAATTTTTGCTGCATTAAATTAAGGCTGTATAGTCATTTCAACTGTTAAATCTTGAGTAATGATGAATTGCTTTGACTTGTGAAAGTGAAAACTGATAAACTTATGTTAATGTAAAAATATTTTGCCATGAGTTATTGATCACATTTTTCCCGAGTGTAGTTCATTGTAATGACATTGTGTTTTCCTCTTTTGTGCACTTTTACATAATACAACAACACTTGTATCTGTTCCCAAGAAAGTGGTGGCTGAAATATGTGCAGTAAGTGGACATTTTCTAACTTTCCAAAGGAAAGAAAGTATAAGACTTTGTAATGTCCATTTGTTTCCATTGCACTGGACAGTGAATAAACCCTGTCAGATAACTGTCATATGGAGGAACTAGCCTACCTGCAAGTGCATAAATAACATTACTTCATTTATACTTGTATGCTTTATGGCTGCAATATAAGTTGCAGGATTCCACATCTACAGAAAGGCCTACAGAAGAGTCTGCACAGACAGAGGAGACATAGGCCTACAGGTGGGCAGTGGATAGACAACTTTTCCTTTTTATTTGTTGCATGAGGCATGTGTCTAATATCTCTTGTTGCAGGCACTTGACCACTGGCTTTTCTTTACAAAGAACAATTGAAATAAAACTCAAGGAACTAAGTATATTTGTCTTTTATTAAACATTTAATGAAAAGTTTTTTTTATTTTTTTTTTTATTTTTATTTTTTTGGCAATGTTGTGAATGAAAAGTGTTTTTTTTTTTTTTGCAATGTTGTGTAATATGGCACATGCAACAATGTCACAGGCCCTGTCAGGTGTGCAACCCTCAGACTTTTCAGACACTGAAATCTTCCCTTTAGTTAGCCAAAGTTCATTTCATTGTGTGCCCTTGTCCTGGCTAGAGCTGCATTGTAACTGGTTTGGGTCAGGGAATAGGGTCATAAAACACCTGTCTGCAGGCAGGAACATGTCATAATCACCTATGAAAAAATACAGTTCTGTTAGGATCAGCATAAGTGTATGTAATACAGTGAGTTTGATATTTAATTGTGGAACTTTTCTTACCACTTTCAAATAATGTGCATAAATGTGAATCTCTGAAAATTCTTAAGTCATGCACAGATCCTGGCCATTTTGCTTTCACATTTGTGATATGGAAGATTTTAGTCAACTGCCTTTTTTTAATTTGATATAATATTATTAATCTGGAATATTAAGAATCCCAATAGTAACTGGGCTGCACATTTACATTGTGAACCCCCTTTCTGTTCACATAATCCCCTTCATTGAGGCCTTGATGGCAGTCTATGGTAGCCTAGTCTATGGTACCAATCACGTTAGTGAAGCCTGAGTGACATACTGTAATCGGCATGGTCATGATTGCATGATCTTCATAAAAAATTATGATAGCCTAAAAAATAAAAAATTTGCTTTACAACATTGGGTCTTCAGTGGCTTGGAAATGCCACAAAAAAACCTAAAACTGTTTTTTAAACCTAAAAGCGCCAGGTAAACTCCGAATGACACGACAGACAGCATTTTCCATCAAGTTCTCCGCATCTCCAATAGTGTAAAGGAAAGAGCCACTCGCAAATAATCTTAGGGCAATGCAAACAGTTTGTGCTGTAGTTAAAGCCCGACTCCGACAAGTCGAAAATAAATGTGCGTTTCCAACAATTTAATAATGTAAACGACAATCTCACGAGTCACGAGAAAAAATATACATCTCAGAAAGTGCACTATCGCGCTGCGCTGGACTTCCCGTATCAGCTCCGCTTATGAAGCCGCAGTCTAATCCTGTTTACATGAAATAAGCCTGCTCCCGAGCAGGTTTAAGCTTTCACACCTGTTGCTATGACAGCAAGTCCAGGATGAGCGTCGAAGAACCAAACAATCCAAGATCATGCCAAATCGCCAACAATCAAATCCAGCTAACTGAGTTAGCGACGTACGAAGAACGGGCCCCAGGTCTGCCACACTGTGTGTTAGGGTTAACCCTAACCTAACCTAAGCTAGCTGAACTCTGCATTACCAGGGTTAGGGTAAGCATAGGCAGATCTAGCTGAATCTAAACCTATGGAAGTTCTTTCAAAATTCAAATGAAAATTCAAATGCTTAAAAATATCAAATAATAACTCAAAGTCTTAAAACAGCTGCTCAAATGATAAATCAAATGCTCAAATTATTAAAAAATAAATCAAACTCTCAAAATGGCTGCTCAAATGATAAATCAAATGCAATTTTATTTCCTCATTCGGGAAAGCATGCACTGTATAAAAAATCAAATTAAAACTTAATTGTATTTTCATTATCAACCCAGTATAAACCTGTCATAATTAAATGTATAATTCAATACTCAAATTATAAATCAAATGCTCAAACCAGCATCGAAAATGGAAAATCAAATGCTCAAACGGACACCGCAAATGATAAATCAAATGCAAATGAGGAGTGTCAATCAAGTAGCCTGGGCGGAGCTTTGAGACGGAAGAGATCAAGATCTGTCAAGTCAAGTCACCTTCATTTATATAGCGCTTTTAACTATGAATTGATTCAAAGCAGCTTTACAGTGATAACAGGAAATTACAGTAACAGAGATTGTTTTGGCTTTACATCAGCTCTAGAATAGTTATTATCCAGCTAAAGTTAGTTTTAATTGATTCACTTCCATTGCGAAGATCATTAGTTATTAACTTAGGGGCTGCTAACACAACACCGTTCTAACAGGAAAATCCTTAATGCGCTTCGGCCGCCAATCCACATAAAACAGTGCCTGGTGGCTCGAGAACACACTCCCGGAAATAGCTTCCAAGGTGCTGTTGAGTTACAAATTTAAGAATCTGTATAAGATCTGCTGATCTTATGTCCTTACATAACATAACATGAAAAACAAAGGTAGAGTACATTGAATTTAGTATTTAAGGTTATGATGATGATATCAGCTGTTAAGCAATGTTTCCAGCAAGAGATTCCTGCCAGTCCTGTTCTCTCTATTGTAAGTTAAATGAGTCAGATTACTGAGACTCCCACCCTTTGTCTTTAATGGCTCTTGGAGCCCCTGTCCCAGTCGTTGAATAGTTATGCTGATTGGATTAGGATTGGTAACACTCTAGAGTCTGGGGTGGGTTCCTATAGCTGTATACTTCATTTGCATGCTTTGTTTAAGGTCGTCACCCAGGTGCTTTGTCTCCATTTCTAAGCACTGCCCTCTAAATGTATATAAACTATAATGTGCACTGCCTTAGTCAGACTTGATGACTGCAGCTACCGACAGCTCGTGTTCTCAATAAAGAATCCTGCTGAAGATACAACCAAGTCTCCTGGTCTTCGCTTCTCAGATTCCTACAGTGCAAACGATTATCTGTTATCTCTGCGCAAACCTACGCAAATTTGTGACAATGAGCACTACGGCTTTTCAAGCCAAGGTGTAATTTTACATTTGCATGCCCTCTCCTATGGAGCTTATAATATGACAAAATGATTTGAATTTGAATTGTGTAAATTTGAATTATTTGCAAGTGTAATCTAACAAAATTGAATTTTAGGTGGTAGTTTAAATAGTTCTGAATTTTTTTTTTTTTAAATGAATATTGAACGTTTGAAATTTAACAAATTGAAATGTTTTTATGGCTGAATTGTATAGACATGTATTTTCAAACAGCTAGTTTTTTTGTTCTGAATTCGTATAGTGCAAATATTCAGTTTAAAAAAATACAGATTCAAGTTTTCAAGATGAAGAAATTCAGAACTTCAAATTCAGTTTTCTAAAATTCAAGTTCAAAAATTCAAGTTCAAAAATTCAGATCTTACAGAAAGTAGGTCACAAGTCATCCACAGGGAAGAGTAAAGGATCTCAGATAAGTCGAACAGAGCATTTTGGCTGCACTGCAGTAGTTTTCTGCCGCAAACGCGGTGGTGGTTCAAGAGAATCCGTGTATCTTTCGTTCAGTCGTTTTTTTATTTCATATTAAGAGTAGAAAAATGAGAAAACAGCTTGAGTATTAGATTTCTTCTAATATTCTAGTAATAATAGTCCGCTGCAGCAGTTGCACGGAGCTTACAAAACGCGTGTAGGCTATTGCAACTATAGGCTACATTTAATTTCCTCATCAAACAACTAGACTAACGAATGGCTTGGCACAACAGAAGAGCCTGGAAAGGGCTTTCTCTCTGTGTTGACCAGCAGTTGGTCTGAATTTGCTATAACCTATAGCCTATTTTCTCGACTGTATAGGCTAAGTCACGTTTTATCATGAAACACGCTGTGATTTATTCCAAAGTGACTCAGGCATATATAATGCATTTAACGTTAAATAATCTAAATGTTGACTTTCAAAAGTAGGCGCGCCAAGAAGGCTATTCTCTGTATTTTGGTTCATTTTTGGTGAGCGCCAGAAAGATCTAAAGAGGCCGAGACGCGCTAAAGAGGCCGAGACGCGCTAAAGCAGCGCATCATGTTGTTTTATTTATTTTTCAATGGCATTATATTTTGTAGTCATTTTGAATGTACACAAATAAAAATATACATTTTACTGTTTCGGATGATGTCATATTATCTGTATGACTAAATAACAGAGTATTAGTTATTTCCCAGCAGTGGAACAAATCCAAGTGATGGCGCAGGCGCATCGCGCTCTCACACAACATAGTAGGATATCAGTTCTGGCGTTGCTTCATATCGCAGACTGTTCATTATCAAAATGAAACACAGTCAACCAAACATATAAAAAGTTATTCTGCATAATTTAATTGGTCTGTTCAATATGAAGGGCAAGCTGTGCCACACACAGTCCTACTTGTTATTCCAAACATTTCCCTTGCTGTGAAGACGCTGATTTAGCCTATACGTGTATTTTGGGACTCGACTGAAGTATGACGCCTTTTTATTTGTATTATAATATAATATATTAAAATACATAATCTTCTGAGTTTTATGATGTAGGCCTTGTGTGTTTTGTTAAAATGTATTATAATTTACATCTCAAAAGGATGCGCTTTGTGCATTCTCTGACATTATATTTATTTATTTAATTAATATTGAGTATCAATTGATGTTAAACAAAACGGTGTGTTATTTTCTCTGGCAACTAAACTTCCAAAAAAAAAAACAAAAAAAAAAAACAACTTCCAAAGCAAAGCCATTGTGCGTTCTCTCCGCGCTCCGCAGCTTTTCCACACAGATTTTGAGAATTGGCCAGCTAAAAAAAATAGGCCAAAGAAGTAGACTAACGGCTAGTGTCCGGGAGATGCGAGGTACGTTCATATTTATAAATAAACATAACTGATTTTGTCTACACCTAAATACATTTCCTAATAATAACAGTGATTAAGCCCAAATGTGGGTGGGGGTAATGAACACAATATGTTTTTTTTTGTTTATTAGTTTTTTTGCCCAAATGGTCTCCACTCTATGCATTTTGTAACAATACAGCAACAAGTCGCATGCACATGAGTGCAAGTCACACCGGATCATGTTGAGAGAGAAAGGCGTCATAATTATTATTTTTTTATATATATATTAGCCTATTCAGCAATAGTGTAAAAGACCTGTAAATAAAATACAACATTTACATGATAAACACATGTAGGCTATGTGTTGCCTATTTTACTTTCCCTTATGACAAATGAATGCAGAAAACAACAAGAATGAAAAATAAGTATGTAGGCTAGGCTATAATAAAATAATATATAGGCTACAGACTATAAAAATAGCCTATATAAACGCCAAGCCTAAACAAATTTATTTAAATCGAAACGGTCGCGAATCTCTCATTCAGTCAAAAGTTTTCATTGCAATGTAACATGTGGATGCTAACTATTAATATAAAGAAGGCTTCATACTTCAGTCGAATCCCAAAATACACGTAGGCCTATAGGCTAAATCAGCGTCTTCACAGCAAGGGAAATGTTTGGAGTAGGACTGTGTGTGGCACAGCTTGCCCTTCATATTGAACAGACCAATTAAATTATGCAGAATAACTTTTTATATGTTTGGTTGACTGTGTTTCATTTTGATAATGAACAGTCTGCGATATGAAGCAACGCCAGAACTGATATCCTACTATGTTGTGTGAGAGCGCGATGCGCGAGCGCCATCACTTGGATTTGTTCCACTGCTGGGAAATAACTAATACTCTGTTATTTAGTCATACAGATAATATGACATCATCCGAAACAGTAAAATGTATATTTTTATTTGTGTACATTCAAAATGACTACAAAATATCATGTCATTGAAAAATAAATAAAACAACATGATGCGCTGCTTTAGCGCGTCTCGGTCTCTTTAGATCTTTCTGGCGCTCACCAAAAATGAACCAAAATACAGAGAATAGCCTTCTTGGCGCGCCTACTTTTGAAAGTCAACATTTAGATTATTTAACGTTAAATGCATTATATATGCCTGAGTCACTTTGGAATAAATCACAGCGTGTTTCATGATAAAACGTGACTTAGCCTATACAGTCGAGAAAATAGGCTATAGGTTATAGCAAATTCAGACCAACTGCTGGTCAACACAGAGAGAAAGCCCTTTCCAGGCTCTTCTGTTGTGCCAAGCCATTCGTTAGTCTAGTTGTTTGATGAGGAAATTAAATGTAGCCTATAGTTGCAATAGCCTACACGCGTTTTGTAAGCTCCGTGCAACTGCTGCAGCGGACTATTATTACTAGAATATTAGAAGAAATCTAATACTCAAGCTGTTTTCTCATTTTTCTACTCTTAATATGAAATAAAAAAACGACTGAACGAAAGATACACGGATTCTCTTGAACCACCACCGCGTTTGCGGCAGAAAACTACTGCAGTGCAGCCAAAATGCTCTGTTCGACTTATCTGAGATCCTTTACTCTTCCCTGTGGATGACTTGTGACCTACTTTCTGTAAGATCTGAATTTTTGAACTTGAATTTTAGAAAACTGAATTTGAAGTTCTGAATTTCTTCATCTTGAAAACTTGAATCTGTATTTTTTTAAACTGAATATTTGCACTATACGAATTCAGAACAAAAAAACTAGCTGTTTGAAAATACATGTCTATACAATTCAGCCATAAAAACATTTCAATTTGTTAAATTTCAAACGTTCAATATTCATTTAAAAAAAAAAAATTCAGAACTATTTAAACTACCACCTAAAATTCAATTTTGTTAGATTACACTTGCAAATAATTCAAATTTACACAATTCAAATTCAAATCATTTTGTCATATTATAAGCTCCATACTCTCCCAAGATGTGTTCTTCAGAAGATTTAATGAAACGGAACGAATGGGTGCCTCAGCCACTGTTGAGTCTTTTCCTATCGACGACATCAAGTTTTTGTATATAAAATAGAAGAAAAAAAGTATAACAAAACTTTTAAGGGATGCAGCAGAAGCCCTGGAGCAGAACTCATTACTGATAACCGGCCCTCCTCCGCATTCGACGACGTATAGTCATCGCCGAAACGCCAAACAATCTTGCGAGTTCTGCATCTCTTCCGTCTCAAAGCTCCGCCCAGGCTACTTGATTGACACTCATCATTTGCATTTGATTTAATGTTTGGGGTTTCCGTTTGAGCATTTGATTTTCCATTTTAGATGTTGGTTTGAGCATTTGATTTATGACTTGAGCATTGAATTATCTATTTAATTATGACAGGTTTATACTGTGTTGAAAATGAAAATGAAAAATCAAATACAAATTAGTTATAATTAGATTTTTGATACAGTTCATGCTTTCCCGAATGAAGAGATAAAATTACATTTGAGCATTTGATTTATCATTTGAGCAGCTGTTTTGAGACTTTGATTTATTATTTGAATTGTGTTAGGAAAAAAATTCCTTAGGGGAGACGTCTCAGTGCTTTCAGGTAATAATATGATAAAGCCATAAAATGTCTTTAACCCGTATGGCAGGGTTTTTGTTGTCCACTGAGTGGCGCTGATACAGTGAGTATAATTAGAGCACCTGCACAACAAGTGTGTGCGTTGGTAATTGGGAAGCACAGTTTTTGACCGCACGGCAGAGTAGCTCGCAAGGTGGATTTAGTCTTATGCTGTCTACAAGGTATGTCTTTGTGTGTACATGTGAAAAAGGAAAGGTCACAATAAGTTTTGAGACAAGTTTGTTTAATGGAGCACGTAAGTAATAAAGAAAGACATTTGTTTGCATCTACATCCGTCTGCATAGACTCTGTTTGTACGCGTTCTAAACTTGCTTTATTATAATAACAAAGCCAGTACAGGTTCTGCTGAGTCATTTTCGCATTTTTTTCGCAAGTTTGTTTATTCATCAAAATGGTACAAAGCTTGGCACTTTTCAAATCTAGAAGAACTGCGGGAATGCCTCCAAAACACTTGAAGAAACCTTCCTGCAAAGCTACAGTACTGTGAAAAGCACTGGCACTCGTGTTAAAATGCTGTAAAGTGAGAATGCTTTCAAAAATAAAATCACAAATTGAATTTATTTATGATTTAACATCTATTAACTAATTCAATATTAACATGCCTAAGACTTTTGCACAGTACTGTAATAAGATTCCAAATATTATATAATAAGAGTCCAAAAAGCTGTGAAACACATCATAGTAATTCACGAGTAATCCAGACGACTCCAGTCCATCAATTAATGTCTTGTGATGCGAAAAGCTGTGTGTTTGTTGTGATAGATTTTATCTCCTTTTTGTTCAAGGGGTAGAATGTTATGGCTAAAGGAGAAGTTAGGTTAGATGTTAGAATTATTATTAGTTTGATATATAGTTTACACTTTTATTTATTAAAAAATCCATCACATTGTAAGAAACAAAACTTTTACCAGGCATCTTAACTTCAGGTTCTGTCCATAATCCATAATAACACTTTCCTCCACTGAAAAAGTCCATCCGCTATTGTTCTCTCACATTAAAATTCACCAACATACTTGTTTAGAAAGGTTTTGGAGTGTAAACATCTGTGCTTTATTTCTCTCCTGATTCAGAAAAGTTGACTTCTTCACTGAAGAAAGCAATATTAAATATAGCTGGAAGCAGCGATGACGGGCCCAAGCCGGTGGCATCGCCACCCGGTGCCTTAAGGGTATCTATGCACGACGGGCAATATGAATTTAAACCCGGTAAATGTAAAATAACTATATCAAATTCGCCTGAAAATGCCAGATTTACCTGCAGCAGCTGGTGCCACTATGGCCCTGTCCCAAATGGCACCCTAAGCACTCGCGGCCTTCCTATGTTTCCGCACTTTTGTGAGGTAACGTCGCTTTGACTGTCGGGAAGAAATCTGCTGTAGAGCTCGCATCAGTGCAGGCTCTGCAAAAGTGCGCATCGAAGGCGCATAAGGGGGCGCTTGCGAGCACCCTTCTGAAACCTAAAAAGACACATGGACACCCTATGTTCTCACGGACTTAACGGACATGTGTACTCAACAACCATTGTAAGTTCACAAGACCCAAAGTGCATTTGAAGTGTGCCATTTGGGACAGGGCCTATGACTGTCAACCACAACAGCCACATCCATGAGATCATTTAAATTTAGATTAATTTCATGTCATAGGATGTCATAGGTCACTTTGAAATGAGTGCAAAGTTATCTTTTGCAGCTAAAATGTTTAGTTTTTTAAGTCCAGTATTTATCTTAAGGTCTTTTTATATTTTTATTAACCTAATTATTAAACTAAGTATATAAAACTATATTGTCAGTGCCCTACAAATTAAAGGTGCTATATGTAACTTTTCTTCTAAAATTAATCCTTTTTTATTGCCTGTGTGTGAAGGGGGTTGTAATCACACATTACAATGATCCACTTGTCGGGTTTTGCTATTACCTCTGAAGGCCAGTATTCCTATTTCTATGTGAAGTCTCCGGGTCGGATTTTCTGCGAAATCCATCGGATGTGACGTGCATGCGCGCTCCTGAGCCTCTCTCCTTTTTATATACAGTCTATGCGACGGCACTGCAGCTAACGACATGGAGTCTGATAACACCAAAAAACGACCAGCCTCCAGCACAACACAGACTCCGACACAAACTCCACATAAATATAAAAACAAAAAAAAGTTTTATCTGCTGAAGCTCGTCAGGCCAAACGTGAATCGGATCAACTTTGGACGAAAACACGGATCAACATCGGCAGAGAGTTTGAATTATGGAGAGACCTCCGCTATTTTTATTGTGATAAATTACAAGTTTTCAGATATGCTGAAATAAATAATGGTAAACTGTAATGAAATAGCAAGGTAAACTACACACATGAGACATGAAATGAATACAAAAGACTGTTCCAGGATAACAAAAAGTAGGTGCTTTAGGATGTAACTTTTATTTTATGTACTAGATCTACTGTCTAACGTTACTCATCCCACTACTATCATATTGTTTATAATACACATTTCCAGACAAGTTCAGTACAGTAATGTTACTTCCTATTCCTAATGTCTTACTGTTACACTGAAATTGTTCAGTCTAGTTCACTAACCGTTTTCGTTATCATATCATTCATTCACCCATGTTGACATTGCTGATTGTGAAAGATACACGAATAGTTAGTGAAATGCCTTATGCTAGATAACACCACATGTCGGCTAAATGCAGAAGCATTAGTCTTCATGAAGCATTAGTTCAACGTCAAGCTGATAAAAGTAGCCTATTATTGTAACGTTACAGTGGGAGTTTACATGAGTTTCCAGCATGTTGTGTGATGCTTTCTCTGGATTCTCCGGTGTGTTGAAAGTCTCAGTGTGGCCGGTACCATGAGTGCTTGCTCTTGTGTTCGAGCGCGAGCACGAGCGCTCTTGTAAACATTGGTTGCAATCTGAAACATCACCGATAGAGGCCG
Source organism: Leuciscus idus (assembly GCA_021554675.1). Taxonomy (NCBI): domain Eukaryota; kingdom Metazoa; phylum Chordata; class Actinopteri; order Cypriniformes; family Leuciscidae; genus Leuciscus; species Leuciscus idus. The sequence continues at coordinate 1,543,956 of CM038629.1, forward strand.
CTAAAAAATACATATAGCACCTTTAACTGGTTCTATGGAAGTGTTTTGTTATTTAAAACAAATTATTCAAAAATTGTTATCCAAAAAGCCAAGGCATAAGAGATTTTTTTATTTTTTGTTTATCTTTTAATGCAGGCTAAAGCACACAGCAATGAAAGGGTTAAGGTCTTGTCAGACTGTAACCTACAACTGACAGCCAACCAAAATCAAACACACACACAAACAGAGAGAGAGAGGCTGTGGGAGTGAGGGGGAGGGAAAGGACAGGCAGAGAGATTCAGAAGATTTAACAACAAATTAAACAAAGTAATATCTAAACTGTGACAGAAAGTAGTCTTTGATAATGTTTAAATACACATGCAAATGCAGCGTGGAATAAAATGAAACTGTTGTACTTTAAAGGGATACTCCACCGATTTTTCATATTAAACTATGTTATTCCCTTAACTAAGATGAGTTGATACATACCTCTCTCGTCTCAGTGCGTGCACTAAATCCCTCTGTCTTGCGGCGAAACTTTGTTAGCACTTAGCTTAGCCCAGTTCATTTAATATGGGCCAAGCAGAGAAGCTACCAAACACCTCCACGTTTTCCCTATTTAAATACAGTTACTCGCGTAGTGTAACTCGACCTAGGACTGTGACACAAAACAAAACGTTGCGCTTTTCTAAGCGTGTAAAATGGATAACTATATTGTATGGCGGAATACCATAGCAAGTGCTTGTAAGCACTTCGACTTGGCGCAGTAATATCTTCACTCGTGAAAAATCCTCTCACCGGCCCCCGCTCCCTCTAGTGAAGATATTACTGCGCTAAGTCGAAGTGCTTCCAAGCACTTGCTATGGTATTCCGCCATACAATATAGTTATCCATTTTACACGCTTAGAAAAGCGCAACGTTTTGTTTTGTGTCACCGTCCTAGGTCGAGTTACACTACGCGAGTAACTGTATTTAAATAGGGAAAACGTGGAGGTGTTTGGTAGCTTCTCTGCTTGGCCCATATTAAATGAACTGGGCTAAGCTAAGTGCTAACAAAGTTTCGCCCCAAGACAGAGCGATTTAGTGCACGCACTGAGACGAGAGAGGTATGTATCAACTCATCTTAGTTAAGGGAATAACATAGTTTAATATGAAAAAACGGTGGAGTATCCCTTTAAAACACTGTTTAAAAGCAAAAAATATCTATCCAACCCCATTTAAAAACAGGCTGTGGGTGCCATCTTTTGGACATTCATCATATTGCATTGGTTTTCATTTCTTGTCCTCAAACAGAGCACCTCAAACATCTTCTTATTTCAAAAGAATCTCAAATGTGTTTTTTAATGGTAGTATTATTTTATACAGAAATAAATTATTTATCATTCAGATGAGAATAAAGTTAGTGTTATTAAAAATTTAAGAAAAACAAATATATTGATCTGAAAAATAGCAAATTAATTTTAAATTCATTCAGGTTCAATTACCAAACAAAGTAAAAAATGAATTTACAATTCCTTACTTTTTTGTCCTTACTTTAAAACTACCCATTAAGCATGCAAATACTGATGCCTGCCTGCATGCAAATAGCCTGCCCTATCTGTTCAATCTTTCCTTAACAACCAAGGAAATCCCACGGATCTGGAAGTCTGCATTTGTGGTTTCTTTGTTGAAAGGGAGTGACTCTACTTTATTAGATAACTACAGACCTATGTCAAAGCTTTGTATTTTGTCAAAACTTTTGGAAAGTTTTATCAGTGAACAACTGACACAGTATTTACATATTCATAAACGTTTGTCTATCAAACAATCAGGATTTTGTATAAAACACAGCACTATTACGGCTGTCCTAAAAGTTCTAAATGACCTTATGGGGTCCCTAGATGAAAAACACCACTGTGCATGTCTTTTTATTGATTTAACTAAAGCTTTTGACACAGTGGAGCATGATATTTTGTTAGATAGGCTTAGAAGTGTTGGATTGTCAGACAATGTAGTTTTGTGGTTTAAAACATATTTAAAGGGAAGAACTCAATGTGTGCAGGTGCAAGCTATCAAATCAGACTCAAAGGAAGTGGTTAAGGGAGTTCCCCAAGGATCTGTACTGGGGCCATTACTATTTACTATATATATAAACTGTCTTGATGTTAATATTGAAAATGCAAGGTGTAGAATTGAAAATAATCCAAGATATTTTAAATGAACAAAGATATTTGCTTGACTGTTTTTCTACCCCCTCTTTCTACCACAATGACCATTTGGAGTTCCTAAAGGCACAGATGGGGCTGATAGTGATCTAGGCTTGCAGGCCCAAATGTTTGTACTTTGGGGGTCGATGAATTGTCACACCTTTAGTACAGTGGTGGAAGGGTAATTATCTGATTGGTCAGTTTGAAGATCTCACAGTTGGGTTTTGGTCACATGGTCAGGGAAAGGATAAAACAAGATTGAAACTGTTGCGCTGTCTCTTTGATGCTCTGGCTCTCTTCTTCTCTGGGGCCCTTTCTTGGGGCTCTCTCCTTTTGCCTCCTCTTTTCTCTCTCTCTCAACATTTTTCATATATGCTGGGTAAGATTAATGGTATAAGTTATCATCATCTAATACATCTATTTTGTAACTATTTTAAGTGTAACCATAACTATATTTTGTCATTAAACCTTTTCAATTACAACTAATGGGCTAACTAGTTTTGATTTGGTATTGACTTTGAAGTGCTACATATTACAATACAATACCGTCACTCTCTATAGCAACGCTCTCCCACACATATTAAGCTATTGTAACTGCACTTATTTCCGTCGTTGGTATAAGTGGCAGTGGGTGGTATAGACAAGAAATGTGCAGTTTTCTACCATCTTACTAATAACGTTTCTTTAGTCATTCGGCAGTTCTTGCAGCTTGAACCACTGCAGGAATCCACCCTTACAAAGGTTTCACTTTTATGCAGACGACACTGTCATCTATTGTTCTGCTCCTACTCTGGGTGATTTACAATCAGCATTTGATATTATCCGAGCAAGGTTTTTTATTTTAAAGCTGGTTTTAAATGTTGAGAAAACAAAATGTATTTGGTTCTCTATTGCTCTTCGAACTTTGCAAGGGAAACTGATTACATTAGCGTCAGAGTAAAAATACGTAGGCATCATAATTGATGACACCTTACATTTTAATTCACACATTAATTACTTGAAACAAAAATTAAAGAAGAAGCTAGGATTTTATTTTAGAAATAAGTCTTGCTTTTCATTTAATGCAAGGAAGAAGCTTGTGTCTGCGACTTTCTTACCGATTCTTGACTATGGGGATGTAGAGTATCAGCATGCTCCTTATCTTCTTGCCTCCCTGGATGCTGTGTTGTCTTAAGATTTATTACGGATTGTAAATTTGTAAAATCTACACATCAGTGTGCATTATATAATAGAGTTGCTTGGTCTTCTCTTGCTGTTCGAAGGAAAATGCATTGGTACTTATTGATATACAAAGCACGTTCACAGTCCTATTACAATCTCCATGTACCTCAAGCTAGAACTAATCTAGGTAAAACAGCTTTTAATTATGCTGCACCTTCAGAATGGATCTCTCCAAATGAAATTGAGGCTAAATCATTTGGTGTCTTTCAGCAATTTTAAAACACTTATGCATGCACTAGAAAAAGATTTAGTGATTTGCAAATGCTTCTAAGATTGTACTTTTAATGATATCTTATTGTGTGTTGTATTGTTATTTTATTGTTATTGTTATATGTGTATTTGTATAACTGGGCCTCCTATCTTGGCCAGGACACTTCCTAATTTTTAACTGAGCTTCAAATGAAGACACAGAATGGATGGATTACTCTTTAACTTACTGTTTACTTTAATTTAAATTACTGTTTACACACTAACGCTTGGTGATGTCACCTCCAGATTCTTCAGGCAGAACAGATATGATTTACATTAGAGCAGATTTACATTCTTCCAGGATCAGGAACAAGGAAATGTTGACCAGGAAATATTCTATATATCTATCAAGGTATCCAGGAGAGAACATAAGTGGCAGATGGGGTTTATGCATTCATGCATATACTGTATCATAAATTACTCACTCATTCACTTCAGTGGCAATTATTCTGAGATCAAGATATTTTAATGCCAAACATACAATTTCCAATGTTCAGTAATGTGGTCTAATCAATGTACTTGAATGTAACTGGATTACAAAAGCAAAGTTGTGTTTGCATTGATGTGTTAACGTGAATACATGTGCATATTAAACAGAACTGCATTGAACATAATATTGATAACAAGGATTAAAAATTTAAGAGTAAACTTGATTAAAACATAAATACACAAAAACATGTAAGATGCAGTGTATACATTAGAACAGAGCGATTGCTATTACTTGCATGGTCAAATAAAAGTGCCATTCAGAGCCAAGCTCAAACAAAGAAAAAAGTCCATCCATCCATTTTGTAAACCAGTTGTCCTATGCAAGGTCACTGTGCCTATCGCAGTTTCTCAGGCCGTAAACTGGGAAAAACACAGGACATATGGCCAGTCCATCACAGGGTAAACACACACAGACATTTTAGTCTCCAATTCAACCTGTGCCTTTAGATTGTGGGGGAACTGGAGCACAAAAATATATTCAGAAATGACCTTGATTAATAAATTCTACAGGTGAGATTTTTCAGAAAAGTAAGCTCAGTAATAGTCAGGATCAGCAGGCCATTCATTCTGAATCACAACGGCTTTTACTCACTGCTCGCTTGTGTCTGTAGGCTCTGGAAGATTTTCTTTGTTTCTTTCATGACTGTTACTACAAGCGCTGAGGAAGGTCAGGAACACCGGTATGAATATGATGCCATGGACGGCCCCAAACAGAATGACTAAGAACATGATTTTGAAGAAGGTCCTGAAGATGTAGCTTTCAGCAGCAGCGAGCACCACCACACCAGCGACCGTGGACATGGCACCCTGAATGATCGGATAGCCCAGTTTAGTGACGGCATCCATGGCTTTCTCATTCGCTGAGGACTTTTCACTTGACACATAAGCATAGGATATGTGAGCAGAGAAGTCGACAGAAAACCCGATACAGATAACAAGATTAATCATAGACACAGAGTCTAAACTAACATCCCATAATGCCATGAAACCGGCCACTCCCACAATGACAGATGCGATGGCAAATGTCACCCAGAGAGAGCAAAGAGGGTTTGGGATCAACAGGAGTGAAATGACTAACATTACACATGTAGCAACTGCTAAGTTTTGGATTGTATTAGTGATGATGACGGCATATTGGTCGAAATAGATGAATGCAGGGTGGTATACTATCAGACCAACGGGTGTCTGCAACTTCCCACATTTTTCGGCGGTTTCTCTAAATGCATCCAGCATGTTTTTCTCCTCGATCGCTGTGCGGATGTTCACAGTCTGAATGAACATGCGTGACGCATGGATTTGATTGTTACTGAAATTAACATCTTGACTAAAACCAGACAGATTAAGAAATGCAGTTAAATGGCTTTTGAACTGTGTTTCATTGTCTAAATTGAGACCTGCACTCAGTCCAAACTGCATGTACACACTCAGCCAAGAAATCGGTGAAATGCCTGAATCTGCCACTGTCAGATTTTGGAAATTTTCCAAACACAAGTCAAGACTTTTGCGAGCAGATTGGTTCCAGTACTGAAAGTCTTCATCCTTTATAACTAACATGACATTGGGACCAAAGGCAGAGAAGAATTTATCTTCTTTGTCATAGTAACTACCAACATATGAGCCATCTGCTGCTAAATGTTTCAGCTCTAGCCCTTCCTGCATTTGGAAGCATCCATAGATACTGACTGCCAAATACCCAGCATAGATCAGACACACGAGCGCCTTAACCCACACTCTTGTTAAGAAAGGGCCATAATAGTTTTTAAAGAATGAATCTATTGGCATTTCAAATTCTTTATGTGTGTTTTTATCATACGCCCCACCAACACAACAACCTCCATCATCACCAGTGGCTTCTGGGACTTTCATGCAGGTCAGCCAGTGTCTGTTGCCTTTCTCTCTCTGTCCGTTCAGTGCGAGACACGCGCCAAAGAAGGTGATGTTGAAGATGTAGCAGAACAGAAGAGCTGTGCTGGTGTACATGCAGAAGGACTGAACTGAGCGGAAGGGCGTCATGAGGCCGATGTAGAAAGCCAGCACATCTGTCAGCGTGGTGATAGTGATGGACACGCCGGCCTCTTTGTACGTTTCTGCTAAACGAAGCTCAATGTCTTTATGAACTTCAGTCTTCTGCCAGCAGGAGATCATAATGAACATGTCATCAACGCCAACACCTGGAGGAAAGCAGAGGCGGTGAACATCAGCTGTGAGACACCTACTAGGTGATGAAATAAATGACATTTACCCAGAATCAGAAAGGGGGCTGTGGCCACGGTCATGGCAAACGGCATCCCACAGAACAGCAGCAGACCAAAGCTGGCCAACACGGCCATCCCAGCGGAGACAACGCCAGACATGGCCACCCACACCTTCGTCCTGACACAGTCTAACCTGTGGAAGGAGACAAAGGATAAATGACATAACTAGTGAAAGAAACATGCTTATTTGATCCTTTTTTAATTATTCATGATACCTCAAACAAGATAGAATTGAAATATTAATGGCCAGGAAATATGTAACAGCGAAGAGGGGGATGACAGAGTCTGAACTGGTCTTGAACTCATTCTGTCTTGATATTGATGTAAAGTAAGACACATGGACCTGTAGAAATTCAACACAAAACACTGTTCAGCATAGTTACTGTATACATGAATGTGTTGCATTGTGTTGAAGCTCAGTGAAGAAATAATTATGGCAAATTATGACAGGACATGAACAGTCTGCAGAAAAATCAAACAACTACATGTGTATTCAGTTCATTATCTCTGTATATTTGAATTGCTGTCAAAATGACTTTTATCCAAGCATCTCCGATAAGTCAAGCACCAAATGTCATTTGAGGTACTTTTACACACACAATGGTCATCAGCTATCTGTTTGCGTGTAGATATAACTCATAACTCACAAATATTTCTTTGACTTACTGTTTTCTGGTCCGTAGAGTTTGAGAGGAGTTTTAGAAAGCCATCAAGCCAGTCAGAGTTTCCCACTGTCTTCTGCTCGTCTAGGAAATAAAAAAGTCTGACTGCTTTTGCACTTTTCAGCTCTGAGCTATTTGGCTTTAAATCTACACTGCCGATGGTTGTTCCCAAAAATGTGCCATTATTCATCGGATATGTTATGGTTGAAGAAACAATTTCAGTAGCATTGTTATTTATAATGTCTAAAATTGCATTTGACATGCACCTTCCCTTTGTTTTTGCACAGAGGTTTTCAAAAGTGTTTCCTGTGGTCATACTTTTCACTTGTCTATCTAACTCTATAATGTCGTTAAAAGCTGCTTCAGTTAATATATTTTCTCCTTGCAAGCCTGTGATGATCAAAGAGGCATAAGTGCCTTCAGACGCAAGCCGTAGCTGAGAAAACTCTTCAGATTGTGGGAAATTTTCCACCACAATTTCCCTCTCCAACTTGGCAGGTCCATTGACAGGCGTAAACTGGTCTTCAATATCATTTGCCTCCCTCTCGTCAAGAAAGACGAAACCAGCTCCAAGGGCAGCAGCTACACATATAGCTGATAAAAAAAACACCCATGGATGTCTACCAACAACACGACCAAGCTTTTCAAAGGCCAGAGACAGTGGCCTTTCAATGCAGTCTGTTTTACACTTCGCCATCCTCGAGATTCACTTCAGCAGTCTTTCTTCAAAGAGCCAGCAACACCCTTCTTTATTGACTCAGTGTTATCATAACGTACTTAAAGGCTGAGCTGAACACCAACAACTCATTTGTTACTCATTAACAAATGATGGTTACTTATTACCAAACTTTCTTGTTAGCTCCTGCCCTCTGTATCGCTGCCAGAAATAACCTGCTTTGTTAAGGGCCAATATTGTATTTTAAGGGGCATTTTTATTAGCCTGGCTCCGCCCTCCTGCGTACTTCCGCTCAATTTTATTTCCCTTCAGTACTACGTCTGGGATTGTGGTGTATTCTTTGGTTTTCTCCAATAATTTTTTTTGCGGTCCAATCAGCGAACAGAGGGAGTGGCTGAGAACGATGACGTTGAGGTTGTGCGCTAGTTTGAGTTGTAGGGTTACGTCACGACCAAAGGTTAGCGATTGGTTATGGCAGATCCAGAGTGACTCTGGGCAGATCCAATAGTTTTAAACTTCAACAGAATACCCGCCTACAAGGAAGTTAACGCTTGTCAATGGAGAGAGGCCAGACTCTCTGTACCAGGCTACATTTTTATTTCAATGGGGACATATTTTTTGATAACCACATATACATATATATATATATATATATATATATATATATATACACAAATTAAACATAATTCATAAGCATGGTGTTGTATTTATATTCCCACTAAATGACTAAGATTTCCATCAGGTTCTCTTGAGGCTCGATGGGATTGATTGTCCAGGTTCAGATAATAGTTTTTTAGAAGACAATCACTCTGAAACTTGTTATAGAGAAGTTTACAAATCACCACAATTAGGGATGCACCGAAATGAAAATTCTTGGCCGAAACCGAAAACCGAAAAAGAGGAAACTAAGGCCGAAAACCGAAAACCGAAACACCGAAATAAATTATGCCAATTATTAGTACCATTGCATTTATGGCTATGACTGTGTACTAACTTTACTATAATCAAGGCATTGCATACATTAATATTAAAGTTTCAAAGAATAAATCAATTAAAATTGTATGCAAATATTTATTTAGCACATTGCAAAGTATAAAATTAAATGTTTAACTTGACCCCACTCATGTGTACATTAAATAATAATGTAAAAGCCTACTGGCCTGCAGAAAGGTTTAAAAATGAAATGTTCTCTCATAAAAACAAAGTGCATTTAGGTCAATACTGCCATAGCCCATAATAATATCTGCAGCTATATGCTCACGGACGTGAGTTGCAAAAACCATAAACAGCTAAGGTAAACACACACACCTCTGATAAATGACGGCTGCTCTGCACACACACGCAAGGTCTCTCGCTCCCTCTCTCTGCCGCGCGCGCGCTACGTATGCGCGCTCATGCTCGCTCGCGATTCCGGGAGATTTAAACTAATTTGCGGGCATCAGGGAGCCGCTATCAATACGCGGGAGACTCCCGGAACTTCCGGAAGACTTGGGACGTCTGTGTTTTAAAAATCGCTGTCCGTGGGTCACTCTCAGATATATTGAAATACGTCCACACCGCAGATATGTTGCTTCAGACAAGCACGTGCAGGTCGCGGTATCTGCTGTTTGCGTCATCACAACATTTCGGCCGTATTGTTTCGGTGATAAAAGTCTTTCGGCCGAAAACCGAAAATGCACTTTTGGGCCATTTTCGGCCGAAAATTTTCGGTGGCCGAATATTCGGTGCATCCCTAACCACAATCACTAGTTTCGTTTAAATAAAGTACAGAATAAAAATCAACATAAAAAAAATACGATAGTCTTCACCACGAGGTTCGACCTCAAACTGTTAAAGATTTCACCATTTATACTCTTCAGACATCATAAGGTTTGCCCTAAGCACAAAGCATTTGCATAAGGAAATACAGTGTTTGGCAAAACAGTTATACAGCAACAGTCAGCTTATGCCCCTCGGGTTTGCAATTCTGAGCTTTTTCTGACTTCCTCTTGCTGCAGGTCTCATGACAACAACCTTTGCCTTCACGCTTCAATATATATAGCAAAGCAGAAGTTACACATGTCTCAGTTTGTTCCATATGTTGTTTGACCTTTGCACTTACAGCTATCAGCAATTTTGCAAGCTTCATTTTTTCTTAAGTACGGAGCCCCCCTAGTCCCACTTTGGCAAAAAAAAATTATTATAACTATCTTGTGGCCTCAAGATAGTAACTCGTGGCCTCAAGATAGTAACTCGTGGCCTCAAGATAGTAACTCGTGGCCTCAAGATAGTAACTCGTGGCCTCAAGATAGTATCTCGTGGCCTCAAGATACTAACTTGTGGCCTCAAGATAGTAACTCGTGGCCTCAAGATAGTATATCTCGTGGCCTCAAGATAGTAACTCGTGGCCTCAAGATAAGTAACTCGTGGCCTCAAGATACTAACTCGTGGCCACGAGAAAGTGAGTTTTTTCAAGGCGAACGTTCCTTTTAATGTTTCCATGGCGACGCGTCACGCGATACACCGCAGCCACAATAATACTGTATGACAGATGTGTCGCTTTTATTTCGCTTTTCCTTTTTTATTCAAAATATTCACAAACTTGCTTACCATGTCATCAACTAGCCCCTGAGAGTACGGCGCCACATTTAGAATGTTCAGTGCTGCCAGATCCAAACTGTGCTTTCGCGCATTGGCTGGCGCTGAGCCAGAGTCGGACGCGTTCAGCGCTGTCATCACAACTAAGCAGTTTTTTCAACTTCATAATGTTTATTTTTGGTTTCAGATATTTAAATACACATAAGCACGAGTAAAACAATACATTTGGAGTTTGTAAAACACACTGATGTCTGTGGAAGCAGCAATAACAATCTATTCAAATATAATTTGCCGACATGTGTTATTCATATTAGACAAACATAGTGCAAGACAAGGAACTATAAAGTTTACTCTATTCTTCTCAGTTCACCGGCCACTTTCTTGCATTTATTTCGGGAGAAACTGATGAATTTACGTGCTGTAAATCCGACTGACAGGACAACATTGCAGCGCCCATCTCATGTTATTATAGATCAAGATTATTTATAAAGGTTTTTAAACGAGCCAGAGTCGGACGCGTTCAGCGCTGTCATCACAACTAAGCAGTTTTTCAACTTCATAATGTTTATTTTTGGTTTCAGATATTTAAATACACATAAGCACGAGTAAAACAATACATTTGGAGTTTGTTAAACACACTGATGTCTGTGGAAGCAGCAATAACAATCTATTCAAAGATAATTTGCCGACATGTGTTATTCATATTAGACAAACATAGTGCAAGACAAGGAACTATAAAGTTTACTCTATTCTTCTCAGTTCACCGGCCACTTTCTTGCATTTATTTCGGGAGAAACTGATGAATTCACGTGCTGTAAATCCGACGGACACATGCAGCGCCCATCATGTTATTATAGATCAAGATTATTTATAAAGGTTTTTAAACGACTAAACACACTCACTTACACGTATGTGAGAATCGGAATATCAGATAGGCTAGTTGATGACATGGTAAGCAAGTTTGTGAATATTTTGAATAAAAAAGGAAAAGCGAAATAAAAGCGACACATCTGTCATACAGTATTATTGTGGCTGCGGTGTATCGCGTGACGCGTCGCCATGGAAACATTAACATGGAAACGTTCGCCTTGAAAAAACTCACTTTCTCGTGGCCACGAGTTAGTATCTTGAGGCCACGAGTTACTATCTTGAGGCCACGAGTTACTATCTTGAGGCCACGAGATATACTATCTTGAGGCCACGAGTTACTATCTTGAGGCCACGAGTTACTATCTTGAGGCCACGAGTTAGTATCTTGAGGCCACGAGATACTATCTTGAGGCCACGAGTTACTATCTTGAGGCCACGAGATATACTATCTTGAGGCCACGAGTTACTATCTTGAGGCCACGAGTTACTATCTTGAGGCCACGAGTTAGTATCTTGAGGCCACGAGATACTATCTTGAGGCCACGAGTTATTATCTTGAGGCCACGAGTTACTATCTTGAGGCCACAAGATAGTTATAATATTTTTTTTTTGCCAAAGTGGGACTAGGGGGGCTCCGTACTTAAGCAACAGAGTATATGAAAAAAACAAAACATTGTCTTATACATATTCATACCTATATGAATTACACATAACACTTTTGTGGAAGAAATGTTATCTTTAAGATGTGTGTGATATGACACTAAGGGCGCATTCACACTAGCACTTTTGGTGCGCACCCGGGTTCGAATGACGTCAGAGTTTGGTTCGTTTGCAAACATCCCAAGTCTCCCGGAAGTTCCGGGAGTCTCCCGCATATTGATAGCGGCTCCCTGATGCCCGCAAATCAGTTAAAATCTCCCGGAAGCAAGAGCGCGCAAGCGTAGCGCGCGCACGGCAGAGAGAGGGAGCGAGAGACCTTGCGTGTGTGTGCTAGTGTGCGTGTGTGCCTCGGGATTTTATCTGTACTCTCGAACCGAATTCATCAGCACCCCCCCCCCCATACAGTATATCCCAGACCAGAGCGTGCACATATGAAATGGCTCCAACGTTTAATACACAATGTCTCTCTTCCCAGAGATAATTTTGGGCAATTCACTCTGAGCTAGGTTAGCCAAAACCATGGCACCACACCAAACACACACTTTTCAAAATGGCCACCCCTTTTCCCTTATCCCTAGGCTCATCATAATAATAGTCCTTAGAGTCCAACAAAAGTCCCCCTAATTCCCCCTCAAACAAAAAAGCATAGGCAAATGCTCAAAATCAACATACATGCAGATAAAAAAAATAAACGATAAACATTTTGGCATGGGACATATACATATAATTATTTTTATTTTATTTGTACTTAACCCTCTGGGGTCTGAGGTGTTTTCTGGCCCTGGAGGTGTTCTGACATGCTCTGACATTTGTGCTTATTTCTGTTACTTGTGACATTTTCATGGCTAAAGTCTGATTACACTGTATTCAGCACAAACTCTGCTACAATAATATATCAGCAGCATGTATGTTAAAGTTTGTAGTTTTGAGATAATGACATTTATGCGTGGTTTGTGAAAAAAACAAATTGTCACTGAAATAAGGTCATGAACCTATACTGATTATTTCTTCACAAGACTTTTGAAAATTGTATCACGTAGCCTAGAATATTTGCTTCAAAACTATGTGAAAATAATCCTGACTGCTCATTCAGATAAAACAATATATTGATTTAAAATTTGTAACACATGTTTTGTGTAAGAAAGCTTTATGCGAGTAGGCGTAAAAACATCCTGAATATTAATGGCTTTCACACCTGAGAAAGACAAAGACCCTCCCCTAATGGCCCTATTAGGAGCTATCAGGCCCTGTCATTCTGAGCAACCTTGCACAAAGAATGAGGAGATTTAACATAATCCAAAGATACACAACAAATGACAAAAAAGCACACTATTGAAAACAATGATCCAAAGACAGAGACCTTTGTGCCATTCCTAAAAAAATTGTACATACCTTTCATTTCCAAGGTGTTTGATTTTCACTTTACCATGTTCATGTACAGAGACTCATGTGAATGTTGAAGTCAGCAGGACTCATCAGTGGGGCATCTGGTCCCTGTAAAAAAAACAACAACAACCTGTGAACATGCTGATATCAAGAAAAACTATAGGGCTGTTAGATTTTGGGAATAGATTTTAGATTTTTCTGGTTAAAATTGCTTTTTAAAATTCACAGATTACACACTATAACCTTTACCCCTTTTGGACTTAAGTTATATATCAGAGTAGAGATGGCAAGGCTTGATATTAACTTAAGTAAAAAAAAAAAAAACTAGTTTGCTTTGGTTTACCCAGCTATATTTCTGAAGAATCAGATCCAAGCTTTACACTTATAATGCATTCACCAACCCAAAATCTCAAATGTTTACATTATAAAAAAAACACAAAAAAAAAAACACAAAACAAAACAAAACAAAATAATAAACAAGGTAGAAAACAGGAAAACATCAGTTACATCAGTCATCAAACAAGAAAAATTAAGCGTTTGGAGAATCTGGACTGGAAAAGTCAATGATTAAACTTAGCTGATGGTGAAGCCGACAAAGCTTGGTAATGGATGAAATGTCCTTGCAAAAGTCAGCACTTTTAATTTGATAGTCCCAAGGTTGCAGATAGGAAAAGTGTCCTCCTGTCTTCCACAAGTGCAATCCAAACCCTCTAGTGCTCACGTTAAACATCCAAGCATCATAATCCAAGCACCAAACCACAAAGCAGAAAGTTAGCTTAAGCAAGTACTTTCATCCATGTAAGAAAGCACAGGAATAAAAAGGTCCATCTAAATAGACGACACGGTCACAATTAGCATGAATAGCCCAATGCTCAACACACTCAATATCATAGTTATACATTAAATACATGTACACTCTGGTTTTAGTAATATTTGTAAGAAAAACATACTACTTACTGATTGACCAAAAAGGAAACACATTCCTCAATCATAGGACCTTATAAAGTCAAACGGAATAGCCCAAGAAAGCCATTGCTTCCTCTATCCACATGCTTGCCTACTTCTTCAGGTATAGTACCTGGCTAAATACTCATCTATAAAGATGATTAGCGCCCCCTAATGGTGTGGAAAATATATAACCGCTAAGGTAACAGAGTTAAAGCTGTTACATACCCCTCCGCTCAGAGGAAAATTTGTCATAACCATGGCAAATTTTACGATTTTGTACATGATAGGTGTCACATTTATCAGGGTCTGAGATGAAAACCACTGCATAGTTTACAGGTCCCAACTTTTTCTTAACCCTAGCCGGACCTTTCCACTTGGCAGATAATTTAGCCATTACACCTTCCTCAGCTCTAGATAGGGGATGAGCCCGTACCCAAACCACATCTCCTTCCTGGAAATGAGCTGGTTTTCGACGCTGGTCATAGTATTTCTTCTGTTTTGCCTGAGCTCGTTCCACATTACACTTGACAATGTTAAGAAGTTCACTTTGTTTGTCAAGTGTGGAATAGGCAGGGTGACTAGGATCTGGCGGTCTCTGAAACGCACGCTCCATTGGGCCTTTAAGTCACCTTCCTAATGCTATTTCCGCAGGAGTGAATCCAGTGCTTTCATGAAAGGCAGTATTGAGGGCAAACCTGAATTCAGGAATCCATCTGTCCCATAATTTGTGATGGTCACCTACATATGAGGCAATCATTGTCTTTAGATTTCTATTAACCCGCTCAGTAAGGTTAGTCTGGGGATGGTAAGCGGTTGTTAGTTTTTGAACAACGCCCCACTGTTTGCACACAAAACTGAGGAGGTGAGAAGTAAACTGTGTTCCCCGATCAGACACTAGGTATGCTGGTGTACCCCATCGAGTAAAAATCTCTTCCACCAAAATTCTTGCAATCTGCGGAGTTTTCGCTGATCTAAGTGGGAACATCTCCACCCACTTAGAACAGTAATCTACAATGACCATAAGATACTCATTTTGCTTGCTGCTTTTAGGAAAAGGACCCATTAGGTCAACACCTAGCATGAAACCAGGTTCAACTACAGGTGTAGATTGTAGCTGACCAGAGAGTTTAGAAGGCATTGGTTTGTATCGTTGACATACCTGGCATTCTTTGCAATAATTCCACACATCTTTCCTTATGGTTGGCCAGTAAACTGTTTCCAAAAGCCGGAGAAGAGTTTTGAGCTTACCAAGATGTCCACTAAGTGGATTATCATGAGCATACTGGACAAAAGCCAGACGATGTATTGGTGGGATGATAAGTTGAAGCTTCTGCCTATTCTGTCCATCAGGAATACTTCTGAAAAGAAATCCATTTTCAATTATATGATGTACTCTAGAACAGTGGTTCTCAACTCCAGTCCTCAGGACCCGCTGCTCTGCACATTTTGTATGTCTCCCTTATTTAACACACCTGAACCAGATCATCAGCTCGTTAGGAGAGACTCCATGAACTGAACTGAGTGTGTCAGATAAGAGAGACATACAAAATGTGAAGAGCAGCGGGTCCCGAGGACTGGAATTGAGAACCACTGCTCTAGAAGTATCAGGAGGCTGGGACTGGTCACGGATGGCAGAAACTATGTCTTGTATGTCTTGATCATTATTTTGGGCAACAGCAATCTGAGTTAGATCGACTGGCATGCTGGCAGATGGAGGTACTTGATTAAGGGCAATGAGATTAGGTGAGCTGTCAACGTTTGGGATTCTGGAAAGCACATCTGGCACTATGTTACACTGGCCCTTTCTGTACTTGACAACAAAGTGGAACCCTTGGAGCCGAATGGTCCACCTGACCAGACGTGATGATGGCTTGGGATGGTTAACCCCCTGAGGTCGGCGGAATCGCCGGCGATACCAGCTCGCTTTTTTTTTATCAGTGTAAAAGAAACTCATAAATACTCTGTTGACTTTGATTTTCCATAGGAGTTTCATACATCAATCGATTCTGTTAAATGTGTATTATTTTTGTGTATACTCACAATAAAAACAAAGTGTTGTGCTTTTTGCCAAATAAAGAAAAATAAACACGAAGCGAGTTCTGCCTTCTCTCTGCCAGTGAAGTCCATTCTGAAACGCGTCCGAAAATGAACAATAACTCAGCGAATACTCAGTCAAACAGGCATACAGACACACAGGCATGAAGCTTGAATTCTCTTCTTTTAAATGAAGTAATTTATATAAAAAACAAATATTCTCATCTTGTGAAATCTGTATTAAAAGAGAGCGATTCCAGTCGAGCTCATTACAGCTCATTCAAATGTAATGTGACCCCGCCCACGGAGAGCGCACGCTATTCAAACGCAAATGATTGAGGCAATCCACGCAAACCTGTGAACGCCCCCATATCAGCTCGAGAAAACACAAGTTTATTCAGATCATTACTTGTTTACACCGTCTCGCAGCGCTGTGAGGAATAATAATAATGGAAAATGTACCTCAGAAGTGCGGGTATACCGAGGAGCGAGCTGAGGAATACTGTAGTAAGTTTTTTTCCTTCTCACGTGAATCGGGTTTCTGTTTATGAATGAATGAACGGCAGAGATGCGCTGTTTACCACAGCTCGCAAAAAGACAGTTTAAATTTAAATCGCGTGTGTGAATGAATGAATGATCTGCTTTTAGCAAACTATTTTGCTATACTGAGTAAAAATCGACTGAAATATGTTGAAATAAAATGTATTTGTATAAGCAACGTATTAAACTGCAAATTAACATTTATATTCCTTATAATAAAAACGAAAGACCTATGTTACAGACAAATGAAAGACAACATTTCGTTGATTAGTTTTGGATAGATTACACATTTTTACTGTAAAATATCTGCCACCTCAAATAAGCTTTTGTTTGCCAATTTTTGCTAATATGTTAAATATAGTATGTTTTGTCAATGTAGGCTATATTCGAAGTAATGAATCCTTAACTTTGAAATATGTATGATAAAATGTATACTTTAGTTTTTACAAAGAAAGATTACACTTCAATTGTTGTTGTAATTGTAACCTTTTTAATAAAAAAAAAATATTTACAAGGTAGATGTAAACAAATTTTAAAAGGTAAATATAAGCCTTTTCTTTAAATAATTTTTATTGTGTTTTATTATTGACAAATTTGGGGAGAGGATACATATTCCAAAACTGAAAATACAGTATGAGAATTAACTGCACAATTACTAGACATGTTTTCCTTGGATATTATACAATTTGCAAGCAAAATTTGTGAAAAAAAAAAAAAAAAAAAAAATTGACATGCTTCCAACTGTGAACTAATTTGGTAGAATATATATATATATATATATATATATATATATATATATATATATATATATTGCTCTTGCATTCTTTCTTGTGGCTAGGTGACACACCTGAATGAATGGCTCATTAAGTATGCGGGCCCCATTGTCTCCTCAGGTGTGAATCACTAAATATGCATGATGCTGTTGAATTGTTGACGCCCCTTGCGCATATTGTCTTTACAAACAAAAAGTGTTTTACAAGATTTAAATCAATGTATTGTGTTATGTGAATGATAAGGGCAGGATGATTTTCACATCATTTTGAAGAAAAAACTCTAGGCAAGGACATCCATTAGTCAAAAGTCTTATTGTCACATATTTAGTATGTGTTTTGTGGCCTTATTTCAGAAACTTTAGTTTTTAGTTTTTTCAATAACCATGCATAAACATTATTCTCTCAAAAATACAAACATGTACATGCATGTTGCTCACATATTATGGTAGCCCTGTTTGTGCTAAATAGAGTGTAATTATACCTTTGCCATTAATATGTTTATAAGCAACTGAAAAAAGCACAAATGTCAGGGCATGTCAGAACATCTCAAGGACCCCAAAAACCACTCAGACTCCAGAGGGTTAAAGGCCCACGTCAAAGCTGCATGATCTGTTATAATTTCAAATAGGCTTCCCTCTAAATAGGGTCGCCACTTTTCAACAGCCCACACAACTGCCAAGCACTCTTTTTCTGCCCCCCTCAATAACCGCGATGCATAGGCAATGACACGCTCAATTCCCTCTGCTTCCTGGGTAAGTACAGCTCCTAAACCTACTTCACTCGCATCCGTCTGGACTCTAAAAGGTTTTTCGAGATCAGGTGCTGCCAGAATGGGTGCTTTGGTTAAATCCATCTTGAGTAGATCCAACGATTGCTGACACTGCTCTGACCAAATCCAGGTTGTATTTTTTTGTTTTAGTGCATGAAGGGGTGCTGCTTTTTCTGAGAAGTTGGGAATGAATCTATGATACCAACCAGCTAATCCCAAGAATCTTTGTACTTCTTTCAGGGATTGAGGAGTGGGAAACGATCGAATAGCTGAAACTTTGTCCGGATCAGTTCTTATAACGTCTCCAGAAACTAGGTGACCAAGAAACTTAAGAGATTTCTGAATGAAATTGCATTTTTTCATATTGAGGGTGAGACCAGCTTTGGATAGGCAATTGAATACCTGTTGGATGTGCTTGAAGTGCTCTTGTTCGTCTTTGGAGTAAATCACCACGTCGTCAATGTATACCATACAGCACTTCCCCTTCAGATCTTTAAGCACATGCTCCATTAATCTTTGGAAAGATGCTGCCGCATTTTTCAGGCCGAAAGGTAAACTTTGGAATTCATATAACCCTGATGAAGTCACAAAGGCTGTTTTATGAATACTGTCATGATCCATGTCTAGTTGCCAATACCCGCTTTTCAGATCAACGGATGCTCCATGCATAGACTCCAAAATGTCTTGAATTTGTGGCATTGGGTACGCATCCAAAGGTGTCTTGGCATTAAGGCCCCGATAGTCCACACAAAACCGCGTCCCACCATCTTTCTTTGGTACCACAACTACCGGTGAAGCCCAAGATGAGGTAGATGGACGCATGATATGTTTATCTAACATCTCCTTTACCTGTTCATCAATGAAAGCTTGTTTCTCCTTTGCGTTCGATACTATAGATCATACATTACTCTTAGATCGACTACAAAATTATACTGGTGTTCAAGGACAAGCACTAAGCTGGTTCAAATCATACCTATCTGACCGCTACCATTTTGTCTATCTAAATGGAGAAAAATCGATCATAACTCCAGTAAACTATGGAGTGCCGCAGGGATCTGTATTAGGCCCTCTGTTATTTTCAATATATATGATGCCACTTGGAAATATTATAAGGAAACATGGAATTAGTTTCCATTGTTATGCTGATGACACTCAAATATATATTTCATCACGGCCGGATGAAAACGCAAAATTTTCCAAATTGACAGAGTGTGTTAAAGATATAAAAGATTGGATGACCCGTAATTTTCTTTTATTAAATACAGACAAGA
The DNA here is from genome assembly GCA_021554675.1 of Leuciscus idus. Lineage (NCBI taxonomy): Eukaryota > Metazoa > Chordata > Actinopteri > Cypriniformes > Leuciscidae > Leuciscus > Leuciscus idus. Next base: position 1,563,501 of record CM038629.1, read on the forward strand.
CAGAGGTAATACTTATCGGTTCAAAAAACCGCCCACAAAACCTCGCACAATACAACTTTAACATCATAGGATGTCCTGTTACTTTATCCTCTACAGTAAAAGACCTGGGTGTTATACTCGATTGCAACCTATCTTTTGAAAATCATATTTCATATGTTACAAAAACAGCATTTTTCCACCTTAGAAACATTGCTAAGCTACGTAATATGCTATCAGTTTCTGATGCAGAAAAGTTAGTTCATGCATTCATGACCTCGAGACTGGATTACTGTAATGCTTTACTAGCTGGTTGTCCTGCATCCTCAATAAACAAGCTACAGTTAGTCCAAAATGCCGCCGCTAGAGTTCTTACTAGATCAAGAAAATATGATCATATAACACCGATTTTATCATCACTGCATTGGTTACCTATAAAGTTCCGTATTAATTACAAGGTATTGCTACTGACCTATAAAGCCCTAAACGGCTTAGCTCCAGTCTATTTAACGGATCTTCTATCACCCTATAATCCATCGCGCTCTTTAAGATCACTAAATTCAAGGCTTTTGGTCATACCTAGGATATCCAGAACCACCAAAGGAGGGAGAGCATTCTCACATTTGGCTCCAAAACTCTGGAATAGTCTTCCTGATACTGTTCGTTGCTCAGACTCGCTCTCCCAGTTTAAAACTAGATTAAAGTCGCATCTCTTCAGCCAGGCATTCATATAATCCTACAGTTCAAACTACAATCCGGCCTCTAGCTCATAAATGCCAGAGGAGAACTGGCCCCCGACTGAGCCTGGGTTCCCCCAAGGTTTTTTTTTCTCCATTAGGTCACCTGATGGAGTTTTAGGACACCATTAGGTCACTTGATGAAGTTTTTCGGTTCCTTGCCACTGTTGCCTTTGGCTTGCTCAGTTGGGGATATTTTGGGGATATTTAATTTAATTTTATCAATCAATAAATTCCTCTTGAAACAAACTTTGTTGTATTATTTTAATTTAATACTGTGAAGCTGCTTTGATACAATCTGTATTGTGAAAAGCGCTATACAAATAAACTTGACTTGACTTGACTTGACTTGACTTTGACACTCGATAAGCTCTTTTTCTTACAGGCACCTCATCAGTGGTAAGGATTCGATGTTTAACCAATGTTGTATGACCGATATCATGAGTACAAACTGTAGGCCAACCCAACATCAGACCTTCCAACTGAATCTGCCCCTGTATGCTAGTGTCTGCTTGGGCAGTCAGACTATGGATAGCCTGAAGATCCTCTTCATTGCGTGATGGTAAAGACAGGGCAAGGTAGAAATGGACAGTATGTGTCGTCGGAATGGTATCCTGCCAGATAAAGGGATGGGTAACCACCTCGTCCCCTTCTGTGGGTAAGGTATACTGAACAAGCCGAAAATCTATCACCATTCCTGACTTCAACAAAAAATCCATTCCCAATATAACAGGTACTGCCAGATCAGAATCGTTCATTATATAGAATTCCACCTCCACTGGAACACCATGCAATTTTGTTTTCCAGAGTACTTTCCCTACTGCAGCTTGATGATGGCCGTTGGCCAGAAGAAACGTTTGCCCTCCGCTTGACAACAAGACTTCCTCCTTACACAACTGTTTCCAAAGGGACTTTTGCATTAAAGATAAAGTACTACCAGTATCAATGAGTGCAGCTATCCGTTTACCTTGAATGTTAAGCGGGATGGTGAGGTTTCTGGGATTAGGCTGCAAATCTTCTTTAATGTTTTGCACAACTCTAGTATAGGATGGAGTGTTTCTTCTTTGTGACTCCTGACTCACGACATTCTTCTTCTGCTGCTCATCAGCGTTCATCAGGTTCCAGTACTTCTTTGACTCACTAATGTCTCTTTCAACTTGCATTCCAACCCGAACCAGTTCGTGGACTGACTGCAGGTTCCCTCTTAAAAGACTGGCAAGCCGAGGGTTGCAGTTCCTCAATATGGCCTGAATCATCTCCTTTTCAGCCATTCCCTTTTTCCACCTTAAACACAAGGCACGGTAATGGAAAGCGTAGTCCCTAAAACTTTCATTTACCCCTTGCCTCCTTTCCATGAGCTTTCTCATGGCCACTACTTCATAATCTTCATTTAAGAAGGCTTGAAGAAAAGACTCTTTAAACTGTTGCCAATCATGGACCCTTTTCTTCTCCGCAGTCCACCAATCTTTGGCCGTGTGACTCAAAACAGCAATAAGGGAGGCTATTGTTTCTTCATCTGTTAATGGGCGGACAGCAAAATAATCCTCACAGCGTTCAATGAAGGCAAGTGGGTCTTCCTCGGGGAGATTGCTGAATTTAGGGAATTCAAGCTTAACAGGCGGATTAAACTGGCTTCCTGACATACTGTCAGCAGTACAGTAGGTATGAGAATGAATGTAGCATTTCTAGGTATTTTTTCACCCTTTCACATTCACGATCAACATGATATGACACTTTTTCTTCAGTGGATCTAAACCGTTCCTCACAATCCTGTACGGATATTTGTTCTCTCACCTGTTGTCGAAGTTTACTGACATTGTTTTCCACAGCATCAAGGCGATTGCTAAGCTCATTCATTATGGTTGATTTAGACTCTGGTTCTGTCTCAGGATCTTCATAGACCTCTGGAGGTGGAGGAGGTGGTAGTTGAAAAACTTCATCAGGGTCTTCCACACCAGCTCCATCTTCCTCAAGTGGGTCCTCATCTGAAATATATAAATCGCTAAAAGTATTGATCAGCTCCTTTAATGGCTCTCGATGTGCTCTAAATGATGATGTTGAAAAGTCTGGGTCAGGTACAGGAACATCCCCTTCGAAAGCCTTTGAACTAGACATGATTTAATTGAAACCAATTATTAGCAAACAAGTATCTTAAAGCCTTCCCAGTCCCTGTTCGGGCGCCATTTATATAACCTTTACCCCTTTTGGACTTAAGTTATATATCAGAGTAGAGATGGCAAGGCTTGATATTAACTTAAGTAAAAAAAAAAAAACTAGTTTGCTTTGGTTTACCCAGCTATATTTCTGAAGAATCAGATCCAAGCTTTACACTTAAATGCATTCACCAACCCAAAATCTCAAATGTTTACATTATACAAAAAAAACACAAAACAAAATAATAAACAAGGTAGAAAACAGGAAAACATCAGTTACATCAGTCATCAAACAAGAAAAATTAAGCGTTTGGAGAATCTGGACTGGAAAAGTCAATGATTAAACTTAGCTGATGGTGAAGCCGACAAAGCTTGGTAATGGATGAAATGTCCTTGCAAAAGTCAGCACTTTTAATTTGATAGTCCCAAGGTTGCAGATAGGAAAAGTGTCCTCCTGTCTTCCACAAGTGCAATCCAAACCCTCTAGTGCTCACGTTAAACATCCAAGCATCATAATCCAAGCACCAAACCACAAAGCAGAAAGTTAGCTGAAGCAAGTACTTTCATCCATGTAAGAAAGCACAGGAATAAAAAGGTCCATCTAAATAGACGACACGGTCACAATTAGCATGAATAGCCCAATGCTCAACACACTCAATATCATAGTTATACATTAAATACATGTACACTCTGGTTTTAGTCATATTTGTAAGAAAAACTAAAAAGGAAACACATTCCTCAATCATAGGACCTTATAAAGTCAAACGGAATAGCCCAAGAAAGCCATTGCTTCCTCTATCCACATGCTTGCCTACTTCTTCAGGTATAGTACCTGGCTAAATACTCATCTATAAAGATGATTAGCGCCCCCTAATGGTGTGGAAAATATATAACCGCTAAGGTAACAGAGTTAAAGCTGTTACAACACAAACACACAAATGTTTCCAACAATATATAATGAACACCAGGTTTGTTGTGCCTTGTAGGCATACGCGCAGTGCTGCATAAAATAATAATAACTATAGCCTATAACAGGCAGCCTATAAATCGTTAAAAAGGAACACTTCAGTAACAACTACGCTAGAGAAAAATATATTGATTATCATATGTTACTTCAAATGTTTCCATTCGTTATGATGTTATGAAATGAGATTGGAGTAAAAACAAGCCTAATGTTTGGTTCGTTTTGCTTTTCAAACGCACAGCGCGTTTTGAATATGAAACATTCAAACGCACAGCGCGCTCCAAAATATGAAACATTATGGTTACCATATTATACATAGCCTATCTACGTTTGAGTAGATATCCACAAACACAGTATTTAACAGTAAACGGGTCTAAATATTATAATATTCACCATATATCTAGCAACAGTTCAACTGCAATGTGAAGTTTATGCAACAATAACATTAACTAATATAATTCAGAATACATTTCTTACATCTTTCTTGTCTTCAAATCGCGTTCTTCTTCTTCAGAGGTAAATCCAATGTAAACTGACTAAGCTCACAGAGAGATGTCAGTCGTTCTCATCTCAGCTCATTATGTTTTAATGTGACCCCGCCCACGGAGAGCGCGCTATTCAAACGCAAATTATCTGAGGCAATCCATGCAAACCTGTGAAACGCCCACATCAGCTGGATAACACACACAGCGAGTTCACTTTCAGACTCATGTACTTTACGACGCTGTGAGGAATAATACTATCTTAATAATAATCCTGGAAAATTTTCCTCAGAAGTACTGGAAGTTTCATTTCGAGGAGCAACGGATCCGGCTGAGGAATAGGTCAGTTCTATATTTGCTTTGTTCTAATCGCAAGTGTCTGTACACGCAAAAAGACTGTTTAAATATGAATCGCGTTTCTGTGTGTGAATGAATGAATGCACAGATGCGCGCTGTTGTGTAGCTACAGCTGGCAAAAATACTGTTTCAAAATGAATCTCGTTTTTGTGTGTGATGTGAATGAATGAACAGCTTTCACTAAACTATTGCTATACTGAGATGAGTAAAAATCGACTACAAAAATCGGATAGATTATAAAGTTTTTACTGTAAAATACTGCCACATCAAATAAGCTTATAATGTTGCCAATTTCTGCTCATATGTTAAATATATATATACTATGTTTTGTCAAAAATAAAGTCATCAACTAAGATGTTATTATAGTGTTTGTTCCAATGTAGGCTATATTCAAACTAATGAATCCTTAACTTTGAATTACGTATGATAAAATGTATACTTTAGTTTTTACAAAGAAAGATTACACTGGAAATATTGTTACAATTTTAATTGTTGTTGTAATTGTAATAACCTTTTTAATAAAATAGCACAAAAAAAAATATATATACAAGGATAGATGTAAAAAAAATCTTAAAAGGTCAATATAAGCCTTCTCTTTCAATAATTTTTATTGTGTTTTATTAGTGACACATTTGGGTAGAGAATATATTCCAAATCTGAAAATACAGTATGAGAACAATTAACTGCACAATTACTAGAAATGTTTACCTTGGATATTATACAATTTACAAGCACAATTTGTGGAAAAACTTCTTTTCCCTCTGTCAGAGAATTGTTCCTACTTGCTTTAAAACCACAACTATTGTCCCCGTTCCTAAGAAGAGCTCGCCAACCTGCCCGAATGACTATAGACCAGTAGCACTCACATCAATCATTATGAAGTGCTTCGAGAGAGTGGTGCTGGCCCACATTCAGAGCAGTATGCCGGAGACATTGGACCCCATGCAGTATGCATATCGCTCAAACAGATCCACCTCAGATATAATTTCCGATGCTCTTCATATTTCACTTTCTCATCTGGAAGATAAGGATACATATATTCGGATGCTGTTTATTGATTATAGCTCCGCCTTCAATACGGTCATCCCGCAGAAACTCACACATAAACTGTTTACACTTGGATTACATCCTAACCTGTGTGACTGGCTCCTGAACTTCCTGACGGGCAGATCACAGTCTGTCAGGATTGGGAATAGGACCTCAGCTCCTATCATTACAAACATGGGCACCCCCCAGGGGTGTGTTCTTAGTCCTATCCTCTACTCACTGTTTACACATGACTGTGTTGCCTCCCACAAAGACAACTTTATTTTAAAGTTCGCTGACGACACTGTAGTAATAGGACGCATCACTGGCGGGGACGAAACAGCCTACAGGAGGGAGGTGGCCAGTCTCGTTACATGGTGTAAGGATAACAATCTTACTCTAAACACAGATAAGACAAAGGAGATGATAGTGGATATGAGGAAGAAGAGGAGAACTCATCAGTCACTATTCATCAAAGACCTGGAAGTAGAGAGGGTGAGCAGTTTTAAATATCTCGGGGTCCATATTAGTGAAGACCTTACTTGGACACTGAATACAACACAACTTGTCAAGAAAGGACAACAACGACTGTACTTTCTGAGGAGACTTAGGAAGTTTGGTATGTCAACTAAGATTCTTAAGAACTTTTACAGCTGTGTTGTGGAGAGCGTTTTTACAAGTTGCATCACTGTGTGGTATGGAAACACTACTACTAAGGATCGTAAACGTCTGCAGAGAGTAGTGAAGACGGCTGAGAAGATCGTCGGGACTTCGCTGCCTACTTTGCAGGCCATTTACCATCGCAGAGTCCAAAGGAGGGCTGTTTCCATCATTAAAGACCATACCCACCCCCAGCATAGACTGTTTAAACTTCTACCGTCCGGTCGGAGGTACAGCAGTGTGAGATGCAGAACCTCCAGACTCATGAACTCATTTTATCCATCAGCCATCAGACTTTTAAACAGATAAGCCAGAGTTTAATAACTATAACAACCGCACATCTGTTGCAGTTATTTCTGGTATTATCAAGGAGCTGCACTTAAATTGCACTTTAAAAATTGCACTTTAATATAAATTTGCACATTACATGCACTTTTTAATACTTTTATAGCCTCATTTTTATCTTTATGACATTTTTTTATTTAAAAATTTGCTGTGTGTATGTCTGTGTCTTTATTAACGTATTTTGCGGGGCATTCAATGTGGACAGCAAAGAAAGAATTTCATTGTACATGGAAATTCTATTTCCTGATTGTGCATATGACAATAAAAGCTTTGAATTGAATTGATATATATATATATATATATATATATATATATATATATATATATATATATATAATTTTTTTTTTTTTTTTTTTTGTCCTTGCATTCTTTCTTGTGGCTCAGTGACACACCTGAATGAAAGGCTAATTATGCGAGTTGTTGCCTTCTCAGGTGTGAACCACTCAATATTCATGATGGTGTTGGATCGTTTACGCCCACTCGCATATTGCCTTTCCAAACAAAAAGTGTCTTACAAAATTTAAATCAATGTATTGTTTTATGTGAATGATTAGGCAGGATGATTTTCACATCATTTTGAAGAAAAAACTCTAGGCGACAAAATGCATTATTCAGAAGTCTTGTGGACACATATTTAGTATGTGTTTTGTGGCCTTATTTCAGAAACTTTCATTTTTATTTTTTTCAATAACCATGCATAAACATTATTTTCTCAAAAAAGTAAACATGTACATACATGTTGCTCACATATTATGGTAGCCCTGTTTGTGCTAAATAGAGTGTAATTATACCTTTGCCATTAATATGTTTATAACCAACTGAAAAAAGCACAAATATAAGTGCATGTCAGAACATCTCAAGGACCCCAAAAACACCTTAGGCCCCAGAGGGTTAAAGGTTTTCCACACACAATTTCAATTTAGCAGATACAGAGCTCTTTAATTCGCGATCAACCTCGTTTTATTGTAAGGTGAATTCAGCAAGGCATGCTGTATCTTTGAAGCAACAAAGGCTATTTGTTGCAGTTACAACAAAGGCTATTTGTTACAGTTTGTTCTTTCGTGATTTGTGTGGATGACACGCAGCGACATATACAGTATTATCAGCTGTATGATGTGTTTTTACCCTGAAATGTTTAATTTCGAGAGAGACCCGGCGCGCGCAGTGAGGGAGACAAAATAAACTTACTAAAAAAAGATCCAGCACGAGAGAGAGGCAAAGAAAAACGGCTGTTCTTAATTTATGTTGCTTTGAACTATTTTAGTTTTCTAACGTTTACATTTTTTAACTTAGCTGCAATTTCTTTGACAATAGAAATTTAAAATGTTGCAATGTGTTTCTTATTTTGCATCGCAAAGGGAATAAACTCTATCGATACAACCCTGTTTTAAATAAATAAACTGTCCCGACACTTGTTTCAAACTTAATTAATTTGATTTTTCTTTTACATTTTCATTGTTTATTTTTTTAATTGAAAGCAATACTGTATTGAAAGTCTTTTTCTGATTTGTTCGATCTGTTTTGAAAAATGTCTTCCGTTGCTATGGCCGGGTATCACTGTCAGTCATCTCAATTTCGTGAATGATTCACAAAAAAATAATAATTTAGCAGATTAAAGACGAGCTTCATCATCTTCATTTTCTGGTGCGATCGGCTGTCAGTCTTCCTTCATCAGTTGTGTCGTCTTTGCAGCGGCTCAACTGGAATGTAGCAAATTTATGTTGTAATGTACAATTGATAATTAAACAAAACGCTTGACTTTAATAAACAGATACATATTTAAGCATCAAGAACGGTAAAAACTAAATGCTGTCGGCTACACTGAGATTCGATCTCGGATTGCTTGAAGCTTCGCAAAGCTCATGTTGTTGCGTTGACCACAGAGCTATCGTCTGAATGCTGTTAAACTAATGTCTTATGCTCTTACAAAGCCTCATTGATGTGGCCTAATATTTTTCTATTGCAATGTTTTATGTTGATTTTTTTTTTCATTATTCAATTTAATTTCAGTAATTTCAGTATTGTGATTATGAATTCGTTCAATGTTTAATTTGAATTGATCTGCTACCAGCTTTCAATCGCTCTCAATGAGCCGTGGCGCGGCGGCAGTTTACGCAATAGAGAGAATAAACTGACACTTTGCAAAGTCTGTGATTGTCTTGTACGTCATGAAAAGTTCTTAAGTGTGCTCGCATAATTGCAATGTGAAACCAAACCAAAACTAACCGAATGTCTACAATGTATCAAAATATGACCTTCGGTTCGGACCTTGGTACGGACTTTCAGGTGTGAAAACGCCCTAAATGTTACATTTTATATACCCAGATTCCCTTAACACATCTCCTTGTGCAAACTTTGTTCATATTTAAAATAAATAACAAAATAATAATAATAATAATAATAATAACAGATAGAAAAGGGTTGAAGGTAGATAGATAGATAGATAGATAGATAGATAGATAGATAGATAGATAGATAGATTAGTTAGAAAGAAATAAAGATTAGTTCGAAAGAAAGAAAGAAAGACATATTAGTTAGAAAGAAAGTTAGATTAGTTAGAAAAAAGAAAGAAAGAAAATAGAAAGAAAATGTTTGAAGATAGATAGATATATAGATTAGTTAGAAAGAAAGAAAGATTAGTTAGAAAGAAAGAAAGATTAGTTAGTTAGAAAGAAAGAAAGAAAGAAAGAGAGAAAGAAAGAAAGATTGAAAGAAAGAAAGAAAGAAAGAAAGAAAGAAAGACATTAGTTAAAAAGAAAGAAAGTTAGATTAGTTAGAAAAAAGAAAGAAAATAGATAGAAAAGGTTTGAAGATAGATAGATAGATAGATAGATAGATAGATAGATAGATAAGTTAGAAAGAAAGATAGATTAGTTAGAAAAAAGAAAGAAAGATTAGTTAGAAAGAAAGAAAGAAAGATTAGTTAGAAAGAAAGATAGATTAGTTAGAAAGATAGATTAGAAAGAAAGAAAGATAGATTAGAAAGAAAGAAAGAGAAAGGTTAATTAGAAAGAAAGAAAGAAATATTAGCTAGAAAGAAAGAAAGATTAGACAGAAAGAATGAAAGATTAGTTAGAAAGAAATAATAGATTAAAATCTAATTAATCTTTCTTTCTTTCTTTTTTCTTTCTTACTAATCTTTCTTTCTTTCTAACTAATCTTTCTTTCTTTCTACCTAATCTTTCTTTCTTTTTTCTTTCTTTCTATCTTTCTTTCTTTCTAATTAATCTTTCTTTCTCTTTCTTTCTTTCTATCTATCTTTCTTTTTTCTTTCTTTCTATCTATCTTTCTTTCTTTCTTTCTAATTAATCTTTCTTTCTCTTTCTTTCTTTCTTTCTTTCTTTCTATCTATCTTTCTTTTTTCTCTTTCTTACTAATCTTTCTTTCTTTCATTCTTTCTTTCTAACTATTCTTTCTTTCTTTCTTTTTTTACCTAATCTTTCTTTTTTCTTTTATTCTTACTAATCTTTCTTTCTTTCTTTCTTTCTTTCTTTCTTACTAATCTTTCTTTCTTGTTACGCTGACGATGTACAAGTGTACCTGCCACTGTCACATGAAAATGGTTTAGAACCTCTTATGGCCTGTCTTTTAGATCTCAAAACATGGTTGACTGCAAATTTTTTACATCTAAATGAAAGTAAGACTGAGATTTTAGTTTGCAGCTCGAGTGGAGCCAGGAGTACAACTCAAGTGGACTTCGGCCCTTTGTCACCTCATGTTAAAACATGTATTCGTAATCTAGGTGTAAATATTGACAGCTCTTTAAAACTAGATAAACACATAAATTTGGTTGTAAAGTCAAGTTTCTTTCATTTACGCAATTTAGCAAAGATGAAATCATGCTTGACTTTTAAAGGCCTTGAAACCACGATCCACGCTTTGATAACATCCAGACTTGACTATTGTAATGCCTTATATTCGGGAATTAGTCAGTCATCTATTTCTCGTTTACAAAAAGTTCAAAATTCAGCTGCTAGACTTTTAATTGGGATAAAAAAACGCGAACACATTACTCCTTCTTTGATCTCCTTGCACTGGCTTCCAGATTATTTTAGGATTAATTTAAAACTTTTGTTACTGGTGTACAAATCCCTTCATGGACTGGCACCGGCCTATCTGTCAGATCTCTTAACTGAAAATCAGACTGGACGAAGTCTGAGATCAGAGAGTCAGAAACTACTCAAAATACCCAGGACACTTCGAAAGAAAAAAGGAGATCGCGCCTTTGCTGTAGCGGCACTTACACTTTGGAATAGCTTGCCTATACATATTAGAGACGCCGATACGGTGCAGGTTTTCAAAGGACAACTTAAAACATATCTGTTTTCAATAGCTTTTAATCAGTGACTTTTTACTACATGTGTTGCCTATATGATGTTGTCTTTGTAGAGTAGATTTTCTCTTCTTTTTGTGCTTTTTCTCCTCTTTTTGTGCTATGTGATACAATGTAAAGCACTTTGGTCAACTTGTGTTGTTTTAACTGTGCTATATAAATAAAGTTGCTATTGCTATTGCTATTCTACCTAATCTTTCTTTCTTTTTCTATCTTTCTATCTTTCTTTCTTTTCAGACAAGCAGTGTGACGCTTGGTCATAGCGGTTAATGGAGCGGCAGTAATGCTGAAATTTCTTATAAACCTCCTGTAGAAGTTGGCGAAGCCCAAGAACCGTTGAGGTTCCTTGACGGTTTGGGGTAAGGACCAATCCAGAACCCCCTTGACCTTCTTCTCATCCATGGCTACCCCCACCTGGCTGATGATGTATCCCAGAAATGATGTGCTTGTTTGATGAAACTCGCATTTTTCAGCTTTGGAGTAGAGTTGGTATTGAATCAGACGTTCCAAGACCAACCTGACCTGTTGGATGTGCTCCTCCATAGAGTTTGAGTAAATTAGGATGTCATCGATGTATACAATCACCCATTTATACAGCATGTCCCGAAAGATGTCGTTCATGAAAGACTGGAACACTGAAGGACTGTTTGACAGACCGAATGGCATGACCAAGTATGAATGAGAGGCATGATGGGAAATTGAGTTCATGAGGGTGTTTAATATTCCGGAGACGGATCCCTCCGGTGGTGGAGAGGAGGCGGTACGGGAGCCTGCTCCGTTACAGCTATAACCTGAGGGGATGTGGTAACTTTAAAGTCCAGGCGGTGAGAACCACCAGGAAAAGCTTGTGTGTGTCTGTGTGTGGTGTCAAACTTTGGAATGGTTTGGGGATACAGCTCAAGCAATGCCCAAATATTCACCAATTAAAATTAAAATTCAAAGAAATGGTGTTGACAAAATATAAGGCTGAGTGAGGGATCTGGGTGTTCTTGTGTTTGTGATTAGGGGGTGCTGGTTATTGTAAAATAACGGAAGTATTGATGATTATAAACGGTTCTTATTATTTATCTTGATATTGTAAATGGTGACATAATTACAATAGAGCGGGATATGTATACATAGCTGAGTAAATAATGATATTGATTATTATTATTTATTATTGATATTACTGTTGTTATTGTAAAACTGTGATAAAACAATATGCTAGGATATGGTTATATTTTATATATGATGTGATTATTATAAATATCGGGACATATTTGAATGTTTACGATAATGAGGATTATCATATAGCATTATTGTGATTATTGAGACAGCATAATGTAACTGTAAGGAACTATAATACCAAATAAATATTATCAAAACAAATAAATTTTTATTAATTTAACTGTTAATGGCAGCGGCTATATGGGGTAATATATGGGAAGGAATTGGGGGTGGGAGCATATATATATATATATATATATTTAGATTAACATAATGCACAGAAATTATTAAATACACAATCACACTGTAAAAATGATTTGTTTGTTTAACTTAAAGTAGCCTAACCTGGTTGCCTTAAATTTTTGAGTTCATTTAAACTAAAAAATTGAGCTGATACAAGGAAAGAGATTAGTATATTAAACAGAAATTCAAAATATTGTTATCTGAACAACATGTGTGAACTTAAGCTAATTTAATTAAAGATGTGTGAAAAGTTGTGATAATTATTATTATTATTTTACAGTGCAGCGACAGATAGCACTCGGACAATGCACTGATTTAAACTGCTTATCAGAGTGAATGACACAGAAACATAATTTAGTTATCTTGTTGAACTAAATAATGACCCAGCAGCTGATAGTGACATTTATAGCCTTAGATGAAAGGGATTTCTTTGATGTAAATCTTTTTTTTTTTTTTTTTTTACTAGGTGCTGGTAAATTTTAAAGCTTTTGGGAAACAATAACTTAATCGTGCACTTTGATCTTTAAAACTTTGCCGACCTTTTACATTCACGAACAGCTCTATTCATGAAAGGTAATATTCAAAAAGGTGTAATAGGAGCACTTTAAAAGTTATCAAACGTAGTCATTTATGCAACGCGTAATATAGAATATGGCTTTAATTTTTTGTAACATATTGATATAGAAACAAAAATAATTTCAGACACAATTACTTTTTTGTGAAGTAAACTAAAATGAACGTGAAGGATTTTAGCACAATAGAAGGCAACATAAATAATGAGGGAATAGACCATTCAAAGCTTTGATAATTATCAGAAATGTAATACAAAACCTGACAGGTAGCCAATGTAGAGACAATAGTATTGGTCTGATATGATCATATTTCTTAGTTTTAGTAATCAATCTAGCTGCTGCATTTTGAAGCTTATTGAGACTGCAGGACATCCATCTAATAACTACTTAGTCAACACTAACAGTAGCTGCTGTTCGGTTTTCATACTGCTGCTCTCCTTCTAGTCACTTCTGAACTTGATGAACTTGACACTTCTGAACCTCTCTTGATTAAAGCTTCAGGTGACAGGTTGCCAGATATCACAAAAGAGCAAAACAAGCCCCTTAAAAACGCAGTATAAGCAGACATGGCAAAAATGTACCGGGGAACACATTTAAACATAGTATTAGTAATATCCTACAAAATTAAAAGGAAGTAACTAATTAATGAATAGAATAGATGAATGTAAACTATTCAGATATTATAAACTGATTGATGAAGTATAGCAATAACATGAGATTGAAAAATTATTCAGCAACACTTTATTTAAAGTTTAAATGCACCTATGAGTTGTATTTAATATCAATCAGTTGGGGGCAGTTCATCTAAAAGTTGATGAGTGTGTTTTGTTTACTATATTTAGCTAGCAAAATAGTTCACCAAAGAAATAATTTACCAAATAAAAAAATACAAAAAATAAAAGTCAGAGACCGACAGCATGTCAAGTCACCTTTATTTCTATAATGCTTTATAATGAACAGATTGTTTCAAAGTAGCTTCACAGTAATGAACAGGAAAATAATAATCAATGATGCAAATTCATATTCAGTACAATACAGACAATAGTGTCATTATTCAGCTCAAGTCAGTGTTGCTTCAGGTTAATCACAGTGTTAATGTTGTAAAATCCATCAATTATGACAAAAAAATGGTTCAGCGATAAGCATCTCTACAGAAGACAAAAGTGTCATCATCAAGAAACCCAAACTCCAAACAGGCTCAGTTGTATCAGGTATCCTCTGGCTGTAAATATGTCTTAGTTTATCTACATTTCTATGGAAACATTGGAAATATGATTGTCAAAGTACAGATTGATATCAAACGTAACACCCAATTTCTGATGTTACGTTTCAATAGTCCAACGCCGTGGTACAACGAGCACACTCTGGCCCTTAAGAGAGCAGCCAGAAAAATGGAGCGCAACTGGAAGAAAACAAAACTAGAGGTATTTTGCATTTCGTGGAAAGAGCACGATTGCATACAGAGAGGCTTTAAAAGCTGCTAGATCTGCTTATTTTTCAACCCTATTAGAAGAAAATAAACAAAACCCTAGGTATTTATTTGAAATAGTGGCTAAACTAACGAAAAATAAAGCTTCAAGCCCAGAAATTTCCAAGCAGCACAGCAGTAATGACTTTATGAACTTCTTCACTTATAAGATTGATAATATCAGGGAGAAAATTATAACTATGCAACCGTCTACTACAGTATCGTATCATGGAGTGCATTGTAGTCTCCCTAAGGAAAAATTTGATTAATTCATTACTATAGGAGAGGAAGAATTTTCTAAACTTGCTAAATCATCTAAATCGACAACATGTATGTTAGACCCTATACCGACTAAGCTACTGAAAGAGATGCTTCCAGAGGTCATAGATCCTCTTCTTAATATCATTAATTCATCTTTGTCATTAGCATACGTACCAAAAAACTTTAAGCTGGCTATGATTAAACCACTTCTTAAAAAAACGCAACTTGATTCTACAGATTTAGACAATTACAGGCCGATCTCGAATCTACCCTTTCTGTCAAAGATACTAGAAAAGGCAGTATCCTCACAACTATGTTCCTTTTTAGAAAGAAATGATATCTGTGAGGATTTTCAGTCAGGATTTAGACCTCTTATCATCCGATCGTGGTTGTATCTCGCTATTAGTGTTACTCGATCTTAGTGCTGCATTTGACACTATCGACCACAACATTCTTTTAAATAGACTCAAAAAATGATGTTGGCATTAGTGGAATTGCATTAGCGTGGTTTAAATCATACTTATCTGGTATAAATTATGATTATTGAGTTTCCAGTAAGAGATTCCTGCCAGACCTGTTTTCTCTATTGTAAGTTAAATGAGTCAGATTACTGAGACTCCCACCCTTTGTTTTTTAATGGCTCTTGGAGCCCCTGGCCCAGTCGTTGACTAGTCAGGCTGATTGGATCATTTGAATGACACTGTTATGCTGATGAGATCAGGATATCTCTATAAACGAGCTGACTCATGTAGGCTACTTCATTTACATGCCCCCTTTATGTAAATCCCTCCCCCTTGGAATGTATATAAACTACAATGTATTCTGTTTGAGTTAGACTGTTGGACGACCTGCAGCTACGCACAGCGAAGTCCTCAATAAAGAATAACTTCTGCTTGAAAGATATCCCAACGTCTCCTGGTCTCTGCTTTGACGAAGTTTCCAACACTAGCAACTTCCTACTACTTAATTCTGAAAAAACAGAGATTCTAATTATTGGACACGTAATAATCTAGAATACTGTCTAACACTTGATGGCTGCTCTGTCAAGTCTTCGTCGTCGGTTAGGAACCTGGGTGTGCTCTTTGATACCAATCTTTCATTTGAAAGTCATGTGTCTAGCATCTGTAAAACCAAATTTTTTTCATGTTAAAAATATATCTAAATTATGTCATATGCTCTCAATGAAAAATGCAGAACAATTAGTCCATGCGTTCATGACCTCAAGGCTAGATTATTGTAATGATCTACTGGGTGGTTGCCCTGCACGCTTAATAAACAAACTACAGCTGGTCCAAAATGCAGCAGCTCGAGTTCTTACCAGAACCAGGAAGTATGACCATATTAGCCCGGTTCTGTCAACACTGCATTGGCTCCCTATTAAACATTGTATACATTTTTAAATATTGCTGATTACTTACAAAGCACTAAATGGTTTAGCTCCGCAGTACTTGAACGAGCTCTTAACACATTATAGTCCTTCACGTCTATTGCGATCTCAAAATTCCCGCCAGTTGATAATACCTAGAATATCAAAATCGACTGCTGGCGGTAGATCCTTTTCCTATTTAGCACCAAAACTTTGGAACAATCTTCCTAACATTGTCCGGGAAGCAGACACTCTGTCAGTTCAAAGCTAGACTAAAAACACATATCTTTGACCTAGCATATACTTAACACATTATAAACTTCTATAATTCAGTGTTAGGCTGCATAGTTTAGGTCAGCCGGAACTGGGAACACTCCCCATATATCCTGATGTACTTGTTACATCATAAAAAGGATGGCGTCTACGCTAATATTAGTCTCTCTGTTTATCCAAGGTTTACCGCAGTCCGCGGGATCCAGGTCGTATCCAGATCTGATGAAGGACCTGCGTCTGGACATGATGACAATGCAGTCCTGAAGTGTCAACCAGTCCCTCCCCTGTTTACTGAAGTCAGCCGGATCCCGACCGTATCCAGATCAGATGGTGGACCTGCACCTGGACCCATCCATGACGCATCCCTGAAGTGCCAGCCAAAAGAACAAAGAAAAACAGGAACAAATCAAAACACAATCTGAAAGTCCAAACAAGCACTGACATGTGACAGTACTCCCCACTTCTAGAAGGCACGACCTTGCGCCATAGATAGATCAACTACGGACCAACATACTAAACTTTCTAAGCAAACATTCTAGAATCAAAGTTATTGATAAGGACAGCTGAAAAAAATCTGCACATTCAAATTACTATATCAGACTATCAGACTCATCTATAAAATGTCATATTACACCACCACCTAAAAATCTTGATATTGTCTTGATGGCTTTTTTATTTGGAAGGAAGGATTGATTGCCTCACAAAAATGTTCACTCATTCACTTTATAAAACAGACAGATAATTAAAACAAGAACATTTAGAAACCTAGCATAATATATACACCATATAATAACATTTATAATAGTTTTAAACGCTATGAAGAGCTGTGCACGCGCAAGCAAAGGGATTTCGGGTGTACATGAACTAGAGATTTGCGCTTTTAGTGTCCTGTGTGAAACTGCCTCAATGGCAGTTACGGTGGCCCAGTACTGCACAACACAACGAAATTTAAAAAGCAAACATAAGTTCACAACACAACGGAAAATGTACAACACAACGGAAATAAGCCACAACACAACGTAAAATGTACGCCACAACGAAATAAAGCCGCAACACAATGGAAATGCTCCCGACCACAAGAGGGCTCTCGGAGCGTGATAAAATTAGTTTTCCATGCCACTGAGTCTAAAAAATTTAACAACACCACTATTAGTTTTAACAGTATGTAGCTAACCATTGTATATCGACATTTATTAATTCAAAATCACCTACGTGCATTAAAGCTACATATTTATACTCTAGATAGAATGCTTTGATGCGCTACCAGCACATGATCCCTAAGGGAACGTCCGCCAATTCTTTCAAGTTGTCAAAACGCATAATCTGTATTAATTAAAATTACTTTTAACATTCAAAAACAGACATTTTTCAAATCCAAAGCTTGATTGTATTGGTAGTAGACTGACTTACTACAGCTGATTTTTTTTTTCAATACCTCCCATAATTACAGTAAACAATTATTTTTTATGAAATTTCTGTAATGTAATAAAAGTTTTTCTTTTCTTGTATCATGTTTTAAAGGATGTAGTTCCTATTAACCAGACTGACTTACAACAGGTGAAATTGTGCCAATAGCTCCCTATATGCACAGTACACAATTAGTTTTTTATAAAAACATTAGGCCTACTGTAATTCACCTAAAGGTTTTTTTTTTCATGTCCCAAAGCTTGTGGTAGGTTCCTAGTGACCAGACTGACTTATTACAGGTGAAATCATGCCCATACCTTCCTGTAATTCTGCAATTCACCAAATGGTTTTTATTTTTATTTATCAAATTATATTATAATAAATGAAGTTTTATGTAACAAAGTTCGGGAGGAGCATGTTCAGGTAATCATCCAATCAGCACAAGAAGAAGCCAGTATAAATAAAGCCTTCCCTTACCTCCCGTCTCATGATCTCATTTCTCAGCATCGGACTCCGCCTTCGTGCCGTCATGTCCGAGTTAGAGCTCTTCCCCTCCGACGATGAGTCTTTCACCACGGAGGTGTCTCCATCGCAACCCCCCGTTCCAGCGACCTTTCCCTCTCCAGCAGCTAACAACATCGAGCCTCCATCCTCAAACAGGGGACGCCGGCTCTCCAGATCATCTCCGCGTACTCCGAGACGCCGAAGACTCCCCTCACCACCGCCAGCGAGGAACTCATCATCTTCCTCATCATCTTCCTCCGCGCCTTCCCACCTTTCAGTGCCCCCAAACATCCCTCCCATAGGGAAGTGGACAGTTAAGGGGCTGAGACAAGCCTTAATTAATTCTGACGCAAATTTTTCCCGCAGGATGAAAAAAGCAGAATTGTTTAATCTATATGTTACCTTACAATCTTCTCACCCTTCTGTTTCAGCTCCAAACCCATCAGCTCAAACGAGCAAGGCCCGCCGGGCCCCGATCGCTCGTCCCGCAGCATCTACACCTTCCTCGCCTGCAGCGCCGGGCCCCGCCCCCACGCCACGTCATCGCAGACCTTCCGCTAGCCTGGGCCGCGCCCCTGATCCAGTCGCGGAAGGGCGCCAACCTTTTCCGGGTCAACTCCCCTCAGCCCCTCCCACCGTGGTACCTCACGCTCCAGATCTCTGCAATTCCACTTTCACACATGATCCCCGAATGTTTGTCTTCCCTTCTACTTCTTTCAGTTTTCCTCCTTCCCAAGCGCCAGGTGCTCACCCTAACGTGAGGATGCCTCCGTTAGCCGGTCAATCGCCGGCGCATTTCCTTCCCCTTCCCCTTCCACACTATGCTCTTCCCATCCCTCCTCCATCTATCCTTGGGGCCGATCTCTGCGCGAGGATGCCTCCGCAAGCGGCCACAGCCCCGACTTTCCCTCCCTTTAACCCTCTCCAAGTGCGATCTCCTTTCTCTCTCTTCTCAGCCACTCCTCAACCAGCCCCTCCGAATGCAGTTGCCGCAGAACCTCCTCCAGTGACGAACAACATCAGAGCCCAAATCCTTGCAGGTGCAGATGTAGATTTGGGTTCTCTCCTGTCCTTGTTTCCCCCATCAGAGTCCAATCGCCAGGTGGACTGCGGCGATATTTCAGTTACTCTAAAAAATAACACACAGGTTTCATCTCGTACTTTATCACTGGCCGAATTCTGCATTGCCTTCAGCCGCTATACAGAAATCATATGCTCGTCTTTTTCCCATAGACGACGCGAGCTGAACGATTATCTTTCTATCATAGCGGAGCTCGCGTTGTCTTATGGGGGAAGTCATTTTTATACATACCACAAATTGTTCTCCGCAAAATGCGCCGTCCGCGTTTCCCAGTGGAATCAGTGTCCTTATTGGGGAGCGTTGGACACTGATCTCCACAACCGAGTCTTCCTCGGGTGCAGAAATATCTCCTGCGCAATCTGCAGATCCACAAGCCATGTCACCACGGCATGCCCCCAAATTAATCCATCGATCCCTCCCTGCTCAGCGCAGAATGCCATTAAATCCACAAGTTACGCTCCGCGACCCGCAAGAGAAGATCTTTCGATCAGAGCACCATACTCGGCACCCGACAGACAAGTTTGTAGAAACTTCAATGAAGGAAGATGCCCAAGACAACGTTGTCGTTTTCTTCACGTCTGCGATTACTGTGGCGGTGCGCATGCCCGCGTGGTATGCCCAGTCAAAAAATCTGTTAATAAAAATGAAAAAAACTATCTCTCGACTCCTGTGAATGTTTTCCGCCTGACCGAGGAATTATCACTCCACCCAGATGTAAACTTCACAAATTATCTGCTGACAGGTCTCAAGCAAGGCTTTAAACCCGGCGAAGAAAGCTATCCCACGCAAAACATTATCTGCGCTAATCTTCAGTCCTCCTTAGCGGAGCCTGAAATAGTAGATAAACTAATTAAAAAAGAAATTGAATCCGGTTTCATGATAGGCCCTTTCGAGGCTCCCCCGTTCGACAAATTTCGCATCAGCCCCATAGGCGTGGCTACCAGGAAATTCTCGGGGAAAAAGCGGTTGATAATCGACCTTTCAGCCCCCCATAATTCTCCATACCCGAGCATCAATAGTCTCATCCCTCTCGAAGAATATTCTCTCAACTATCACGATATCGAACAAGCCATAACTATGATTAAAATAGCTGGTCGAGGCGCATGGCTTGCAAAAGTAGACATCTCTGCTGCTTTCAAAGTAATGCCAATCCACCCTGATTCGTGGCACTTATTCGGTGTAAACTGGCGGAAAAAGTATTATTTCGCCGTGCGCTTAACTTTCGGCTGCAAAAGCAGCCCGAAAATCTTTGACACTCTCTCTGAAGCCATATGTTGGATCCTTTCCAATAATTATGCAATTCCTCATCTGCTCCACCTGCTCGACGATTTCCTAATAATTTCACCATACAACGCCATCCCCGAGGCCCACCTCCTCACAGTGCAAAAAGTTTTCGCCGAGCTAGGGATTCCGTTAGCCCAGGAGAAAACATCGGGTCCGACTACATCTATCGAGTTCCTAGGCATCAATCTGGACTCAGTAAAATTCCAGGCCTCACTGCCGAAGGAAAAAATCGATCGTATCATCTTAATTGCATCCAATTTTACAGACAGCTCAGATTGTTCAAAACGCGAACTTCTTTCGCTGCTGGGCCACCTAAATTATGCTATGCGCATTATTCCGCAGGGCCGCCCCTTTATCGCGCATCTTCTCGCCCTCACTTCATCCGTTCACGCGCTGGAAGATAGGATCATCCTTTCCGACGAGTCCAAGAACGAGCTAAAATTATGGATTAATTTCCTTAACCAGTGGAACGGCTTAACTTTTTTTACGACGACTTTATCTCTCTCCCCCTCGACATCAAACTGTTTACAGACGCAGCTCCCTCGATCGGCTTCGGCGGCTATTACCAAGGACGCTGGTTCGCGTCTCCCTGGCCCCCTCAGATCCTAGACACACCCCAGTTTTCAGCCTCCTCGGCCCTTTTCGAGCTCTACCCGATCGTTGTCGCAGCTTCCCTATGGGGGAAAGAGTGGTCAAACAAAAGCATCCAAGTCCATTGCGACAACGAAGCAACTGTACACTGTATTAATAAAGGTCGTTCTCGCTCACCTGCGCTAATGCCACTCCTCAGACGCCTCATCTGGATCTCCGCGTGCGACCAGTTCTTAATAACTGCAAAACACGTGCCAGGGGCTCAAAATCAAATAGCTGACTCTCTCCCGTTTCTCTTTTCAGAAATTCAGGATGCTGGCACCAGAAGCAGACCCCACTCCAACCCCAGTACCTCCTTATTTTCAGCTGATCTTCCCATAAACCATCCGCTAAAATCCCTCCTGGACACGTCCATCGATTCCATCCTCCAAGCAGTTTCTCCCAGAACCCTGCAAACATATTACACCGCGTGGAAATCGTTCAAATCATTCCATGTCTCTCACAACCTGTCATTTCCCGAATTTTCTCTTTTATCAGTTACTTCATTCATATCCCATCTTCATAGAGTCAAAGGTCTCCAAGCCGGATCCATAAAAAGTTATCTAAGCGGCATTCAATTCTTCCATAAATTAATCCACGGTAAACCTGCACCTGCGCTTAATAACTCCCAAACGTCCCTTCTAATTAAGGGAATCCAAAGAACCCGCCCCACTCGCCCAGATACTAGACAACCAATTACAATCGATATACTCACCAGATGCATTTCCTCACTCCGTCTTGGATACCACTCCTCCAACACCGCCTATACACTAGAAGCTATGTTCATCCTGGCATTCTTCGGTTTCCTCCGCTGCTCCGAATTGACCATCACTTCCTTATTCGACCCAAATACTCATCCTACAATTTCAGACTTACAGATCGTAGATAACGAAACCTTATCATTCTTCATTAAACAAAGTAAAACCGACAGAGCTAAAAAAGGTCACTTCGTGTATATTTTCAATCTTCAAACTCCCATCCAACCGTACCAAGCTCTTTCTAATTACCTGCAGTACAAACGTTCCACGTCCAAATCCCCATTCGACCCACTATTCACTAATGACTCCAATCATCCAGCTACGAGATTCTGGTTCCAAAAGCACCTTAAAACAGTCCTCAACAAATCCGGCATCACAGCAGATAATTTCTCTAGCCACTCATTCCGTATCGGAGCAGCTACCACAGCCGCACAAAAAGGTCTCTCCCAACAACAAATCAAAACCCTCGGTCGCTGGTCATCGAATGCCTTCAAAACCTACATTAGATCCAGCCGTTTCCATATCAGAAATGCTCACCAAGCTCTCACTAATTAGTCGTACCTGCTGCGCTTCATTTTAGTTACTTCCGCTACACCAAACCTTCCGTTGCATCTGGGCTCGCCGCTTGCACGCTCGCGTAATATTCATATGAAACGTTTTTCAATCATATGCAGACTCCCCCGTTTCGCACGCTGCGATGGCTCACCCGTTCGAAGGCCGGGCTCCGTCCCCCTTCCGAAGCGCTGGTTGTGCCCTCCCGTTCGAATTGCAGTGAGAGTCTGCCCGTCTTAGTCGTCGCCGGACGTCCGTGCTCGCGTCGCCAGGTGGGCTCCCCATTCGGCGGGCCGCGAGGGGTCTTTTCCCGTGCCCCAGCCCCGTCGAAGCGCCGGTCGAGCCCTCCGGACCGAGTTCAGCGGGCGCCCTCCGTCCAACCTGGCGAGGCTTACCCGTCCGATGCCGTGAGCATACAAGTTCCCGTCGGACGCTGCGAGAGCCCTCCTGGGTGAACGGTTAAACTCGTCCACAAATTCACGCTCGCATAATCATCGCGTCATCGAGCTGTTAGTTCAACTGCAGAACGGGCTTATCCGTCCGATGCCGTGAGCATCCAAGTTCCCGTCGGACGTTGCGAGAGCCTTCCCAGTCGAACAGGCAAGCTCGTTCCTTGGTAATACATACCCTTCACATTTTGGGGGGATAAATTCTTCGCTCGCTGTCCTGCGTTCATCTGGCCTTTTTGGGGGGAGTACTCTGGGGTCGGGCCGAATTCCGAGCTCGGAGCCCTCCCCCCGGACAGCAAGCCAAATACGCATTATAATATTACATCAGATTTCATTAATATGTGAACTCGTGAAATGAAGTTTTATGTAACAAAGTTCGGGAGGAGCATGTTCAGGTAATCATCCAATCAGCACAAGAAGAAGCCAGTATAAATAAAGCCTTCCCTTACCTCCCGTCTCATGATCTCATTTCTCAGCATCCCGCCGCCTCCCCATCACCTCACTTTCGGCTGGGTCTACTCATAGATACCTACGAGCTATACATTCATAGGGGGGAGTACTCTGGGGTCGGGCCGAATTCCGAGCTCGGAGCCCTCCCCCCGGACAGCAAGCCAAATACGCATTATAATATTACATCAGATTTCATTAATATGTGAACTCGTGAAATGATATGTTTTAACCACTTGGTGGAATTGCCAGACGTTCCCTTAGGGATCATGCGCTGTGGTAGCGCGTCAAAGCATTCTCCAGTATAAATACGCAGCTATAATTCATGTAGGTGATTTTGAGTATATTTTATGTCGATATACAATGGTTACATACTGTAAAAACTAATCGTGGTATTGATATATTAAGACTGCCGACTCTATAGAATAATGGCAAGGAAAACTAACTTTACCGCGCTCCGGGAGCCCTCTAGTGGTCGGGAGCATTTCCGTTGTGTTGCGGCTTTATTTCGTTGTGTTGTACATTTTCCGCTGTGTAGTGGCTTATTTCCGTTGTGTTGCGGCTTTATTTCGTTGTGTTGTACATTTTCCGCTGTGTTGTGGCTTATTTCCGTTGTGTTGCGGCTTTATTTCGTTGTGTTGTACATTTTCTGTTGTGTTGTGGCTCATTTCCATTGTGTTGCGGCTTTATTTCGTTGTGTTGTACATTTTCCGCTGTGTTGTGGCTTATTTCCGTTGTGTTGTACATTTTCCGTTGTGTTGTGGCTCATTTCCGTTGTGTTGTGGATTCATTTCGTTGTGTTGTGACTTAATTTTGTTGTGTTGTGAACTTATGTTTGCTTTTTTTCCGTTGTGTTGTGCACTACTGGGCACCGTAGTTAGTGGTATTGCCGTCCCAAATTTTTCCCACATCTCCTGATGATGAACTTTGATGATGATCCAAAAAAAAGTTTGCTATTAAAAAGACATAAAATATACGTCAAAATAAATTTTAATGAAATAACGAATAGAAATAACCTTAAATAATGTATAGTTATCTGCATCTTTCCCTCTCTTATGTATAGCTACTTTTTAAACATGAAAATCAGTTGCCGTGGTAATGAACAACCTGCTTGTTAAAGCAAAATG
The DNA here is from genome assembly GCA_021554675.1 of Leuciscus idus. Lineage (NCBI taxonomy): Eukaryota > Metazoa > Chordata > Actinopteri > Cypriniformes > Leuciscidae > Leuciscus > Leuciscus idus. The sequence goes on from CM038629.1 coordinate 1,588,162, forward strand.
TATAATCCTGTATCTGAGGCAAAATTACTAAATATGTAGTGCGAGTTATATATTTCTAACTCCAAACAATTGGCCACTGAACCAGCTGTTACAAGGTGTGTAGAATTTAAACTACTTAGTCAACACTAACAGTAGCTACTGTTCGGTTTTCATACTGCTGCTCTCCTTCTAGTCACTTCTGAACTTGATGAACTTGACACTTCTGAACCTCTCTTGATTAAAGCTCCAGGTGACGGGTTGCCAGATATCACAAAAGAGCAAAACAAGCCCCTTAAAAACGCAGTATAAGCAGACATGGCAAAAATGTACCGGGGAACACATTTAAACATAACTAGTATTACTAATATCCTACAAAATTAAAAGGAAGTAACAAATTTATAATGAATAGAATAGATGAATGTAAAATATTCAGATATTATAAACTGATTGATGAAGTATAGCAATAACATGAGATTGAAAAATTATTCAGCAACAATTTATTTAAAGTTTAAATGCACCTATGAGTTGTATTTAATATCAATCAGTTGGGGGCAGTTCATCTAAAAGTTGATGAGTGTGTTTTGTTTACTATATTTAGCTAGCAAAATAGTTCACCAAAGAAATAATTGACCAAATAAAAGAAAGAAAAAAATCAAACAAGGTGAAGTACTTTTCATTTCTAAAGTATCTGGGTTTATTTATTATAAAAAGCCCTATTTGACGATATTTCAAGAATAACTACGTATATAAATATCGTAACCGTGAAATAAAATTAGTCATACCGTGAAACAGAATTTTGGTCATACCACCCATATGTATATACTGTAGATTAACATAATGCACAGAAATTATTAAATACACAATCACACTGTAAAAATGATTTGTTTGTTTAACTTAAAGTAGCCTAACCTGGTTTCCTTAAATTTTTTAGTTCATTTAAACAAAAAAAATGAGCTGATACAAGGAAAGAGATTAGTGTATTAAACAGAAATTCAAAATATTGTTATCTGAACAACATGTGTGAACTTAAGCTAATTTAATTAAAGATGTGTGAAAAGTTGTGATAATTATTATTATTATTTTACAGGGCAGCGACAGATAGCACTCGGACAATGCACTGATTTAAACTGCTTATCAGAGTGAATGACATAGAAACATCATTTAGTTATCTTGTTGAACTAAATAATGACCCAGCAGCTGATTGTGACATTTATAGCCTTAGATGAAAGGGATTTCTTTGATGTAAATCTTTTTTTTTTAACTAGGAGCTGGTAAATTTTAAAGCTTTTGGGAAACAATAACTTAATCGTGCACTTTGATCTTTAAAACTTTGCCGACCTTTTAAATTCATGAACAGCTGCTCTATTCATTCATGAAAGGTAATATTCAAAAAGGTGTAATAGGAGCACTTTAAAAGTTATCAAACATAGTCATTTATGCAACGAGTAATATAGAATATGGCTTTAATTTTTAGTAACATATTGATATAGAAACAAAAATAATTTCAGACACAATTACTATTTTGTGATGTAAACTAAAATGAACGTGAAGGATTTTAGCACAATAGAAGGCAACATAAATAATGAGGGAATAGACCATTCAAAGCTTTGATAATTATCAGAAATGTAATACAAAAACTGACAGGTAGCCAATGTAGAGACAATAGTATTGGTCTGATATGATCATATTTCTTAGTTTTAGTAATCAATCTAGCTGCTGCATTTTGAAGCTTATTGAGACTGCAGGACATCCATCTAATAACACATCACACCAATCTAATGTCATGAATTTATGAATAAGTTTTTCAGTATCAGAGACCGACAGCATGTCAAGTCACCTTTATTTCTATAATGCTTTATAATGAACAGATTGTTTCAAAGTAGCTTCACAGTAATGAACAGGAAAATAATAATCAATGATGCAAATTCATATTCAGTACAATACAGACAATAGTGTCATTATTCAGCTCAAGTCAGTGTTGCTTCAGGTTAATCACAGTGTTAATGTTGTAAAATCCATCAATTATGACAAAAAAATGGTTCAGCGATAAGCATCTCTACAGAAGACAAAAGTGTCATCATCAAGAAACCCAAACTCCAAACAGGCTCAGTTGTATCAGTTCTCCTCTGGCTGTAAATATGTCTTAGTTTATCTACATTTCTATGGAAACATTGGAAATATGATTGTCAAAGTACAGATTGATATCAAACGTAACACCCAATTTCTAATGTTCTTCTGAGTTTTTAGATCCAGTAACTAATGCGTCTGTTTAGTCAGGATTGAGAAGAAAAATACAAACTATTCAGTCTTTGATATCACTTATACATTCTGCTAACTTGGCAAATTCAAAGCTGAATTTAGTTGGGTTATATCTAAATATCAAACGTGATAAAAAGTCGAGTCAACTATCTATTCCAGTGTAAATGACAGCATCTTACATAAGAGACAGTCAAAGGATTATTCTTAAGAAACTGTTTTATCTTGTGAAAAGGTTGAACAACAGATAATGATTTTCTGCTAAATGAAATGTTGTACTAGTCAATCATTAGCTAACTGTTATGTTTACTCCTCCTTTAACTACAGTAAATAAATATTGGGCAGATTCAGCCTCATGGAAGCATTTTCAGCAAGACAAGGTTCAACATGAATATCCAGGTAAGTACTTTTTTTATTTATTTATTTATTTTTTATATTTTTTTCTCGTTCTCTGAGCCAAATTGAAAAACAATTTAACAAAAGAAAATTATAGACAGCTTCAGCATATCAATATATATATATATATATATATATATATATATATATATATATATATATATATATATATATATATATATATATATGATTAAAACAATGAATATAAACTTTAAATGTTCATATACAGTGGATATATATATATATATATATATATATATTCTATTTCTATTATATAATTATATAATAGAAATAGATATTTTATATTTTAACCTTATCTTTTAACCATTATTTATTCAATAGCCAAAGCTCAAATATTTTATCATATTTTCAGATTGTCTCTACATTATACAGGATTTTTTTTTTTTCTGGTTGACTAGTAATAATTGTCCATTCTGTGTCAACTCAACCAGAGGTCCCTGGCTAAAAATGATTTTATTTATTTTTTCCTTTATTTAATTTTTTTCTGCTGAAAGAAAAGCATAAACGGAGAAGATATTAAATGCCATGGATGAATATTTAGTTATCTGCCTCAGTGTTTGTTTTTGCTGTCTATAGATTGAAAAATCAAATGTATTTTGCACACACGCCATTTGAATCATAATGGATGATGATGTAGAAATCGCAGTTGTTGGCATTGGATGCCATTTTCCTGGAGGTAATTGTTTACAATTTACTGTTTTACTATTTGTTCATGTTATGATTTTGGCCTAAATTGTATTTATATCGTATGTTCTCATCTATTTTAGGTGAGGGACTTGAAAACTTCTGGCGAGTCCTCCTTCATGGAGAGAACTGTGCAGTTGAGATCCCAGACGACAGGTTTAATCTCTCTCAATGGTACGATCCAGATGAGAGTAAGGCAGGAAAGACGCACACAGCAAAGGCAGCACTTATTGATGGGTAAGTCTTCAATTCATTTGCTCTCATAAAAAGAACTTATGATGTTCACTTATGTTTGTCAAGTTCAAAAACAGTCCAAATTTGATAATACATGTGCGTTTCTCGATATGGTCGCCTCTCAAATGTGTAAAGGACTTATTTTTCTAAAGTGACACTGTCCAACAGCCAGTTAGAAACAAAGTTACAGTGGGAGGCAGCGTCTCTCTGGCCTCATTGAGTTTTAATAAAACCTCTTAAGCAGAGTTCCTCAAATCCACCCCGGCAGAGTTGAGCTCAAACTCACCTACCTGTAATCTCTGAATAACTCTGAAGACTTGGATTAGCTTGCCCAGGTGCCTTTGATCAGAATTGGAGCTGAACTCTGCCTTCTAAGGTCAGATTTGAGGAACCCTGCTCTAAAACGTCACATGGGTTTGCTGGGGGGTAATTGAGAAAGAATGAGGCAAAGTCACATGAGAAGAGGCAATGCCTCTGTCGCGCTATGTCTGAGCTATTACACTGCTCACGCGATAAATCCTGCCTCCATTCCGCATCCGTACATCAGACTGAATGAATAAATATAATCGTGTTAATGGGAAGACTAATTAAAAAGTAAGTCATCAACTCACCCACATACACTAGATATCCTGTCAAAATCTAACCTGACATGAAAACTCGACCAGTGAGGGGATTTTTAGTGAGCAATCAGCTTGGTGTCTGTGAGCATCATGACACCTTCAGTCAGAGCCGGAGTGGTACCCATTTTGAGCCCAGGATTTTAATTCCCAAGACCAGCCCCTACAGGACCTCCCATCCCCTTTTACTCATGTTTCAACAAGAACATTCAGATAAATGAGAGATAACATACTAAACTTTCTAAGCAAACATTCTAGAATCAAACTTATTGATAGGCACAGCTGAAAAAATCTGCACATTCAAATTAAAAAGTGAAATAAAATTGAAACAAATATCAGACTATATCAGACTCATCTATAAAATGTCATATTACACCACCACCTAAAAACCTTGATATTGTCTTGATGGCTTTTTTATTTGGAAGGAAGGATTGATTGCCTCACAAAAATGTTCACTCATTCACTTTATAAAACAGACAGATAATTCAAACAAGAACATTTAGAAACCTAGCATAATATTTACGCCATATAATAACATTTATAATAGTTTTAAACGCTATGAAGAGCTGTGCACGCGCAAGCAAAGGGATTTCGGGTGTACATGAACTAGAGATTTGCGCTTTTAGTGTCCTGTGTGAAACTGCCTCTATGGCAGTTAGTGGTATTGCCGGCCCAAATTATGAGCGACCCACTGTGAATTTTCCCAAATCTCCTGATGATGAACTTTGATGAGGATCCAAAAATAAGTTTGCTATTAAAAAGAAACGCTGAACATCACTTCACCAATAAAATATGTCAAAATAAATTTAAATGAAATAAATATAAAAATTACTAATAGGCACTAACGTGATAAGAAATTTGCTTGGTTTGTATAAATAGAACATTAATTATATTGTTAATCTAAAAAATACAAAATAGAATAATTATATATATATATATATATATATATATATTATTATTTATTTTATTTTTTTAAGGTGAAAGTAATATTTATTTAATAAATATGGAAAATATGTCAAGATTAAAGGCACACTATGTAAGTGTCACGTTTTGTGTTCTGTTCATGTTTAAGGCCCTGTCCACACGGAGACGCGTTTCGCTGTATACGTATACATTTTTTATCGTATTGGTGTTTCGTCCACACGGATCCGGCGTTTTCGGAGACTGAAACCGCTATTTTTTTAAACCGGGTCCCAAGGTGGATAAATCTGAAAACGCCGCCCTTGCGTTTTCGTGTGTTTACGGCCAATCCGTATATTTTGCGAAACGATGATGTCATCACACCAAGTGTCAACTAGTCAGACACCGTTAAGTCACAGCAACTACATTTATGGTTTTTCATATTGTTCAACAAAGTTCTTGATTAAAAAAGAAAAAAGAAAAAAAGAAGCTACTGTGCCTAATATTATTGTTGTATACAGCGCGCAAGGTTTATGCGCGAGCTCCAAGTCTTCTTCTCCGTTTTTAGTGTATGTCTGAGGCAGAATTACAGCGCCACATACTGGTCTGGCATGTATACTACATCGTTTTGAGTCGGTTTCAGTGGTTTCGTGTGTACGCAGATATTTCTTGAGACGACGCCGTGTTTACGGAATTTTTTTTTTTGAACGGTAAAAAAAAATATCGGATAGGGAAAGCTCTGGCTTCGTGTGGATGTGGCCTAAGTCTCTCAGTTAAGGCGGGCATACACTGTGCAATGTCTGTTTGCTTGTCTGATTGATATTTGGCTGTATTTATTGCTGAGGAATTAAATGATAATATGAGAAATCAGATGCTTGTATTAATATTTTGTCTGGCTGTTCTTTGGCCACATTTAATTCTGAGGAATTAAATATTGAAAAAGCCATCTAAAAAATTATGGACTTTGAGATTTCCGCCTCCGAGCACTTAAGTAAAGTAAAGTAAGTAAGTACATTTAATTTAATTTATAGAGCACATTTACACACAGCATAAAACTGACCAAAGGGCTGTACAGTGAATAACTAAAAAGACAAATAGTACCAAAAAAAAAAACCCACATAAAATCAATAGTCATAATTTATAAAAAAAAAATAAAACTTCTCTCGTTATGATAAAATGAATGAGAGGTTACTCGAGGTGGTGACTCGTGCAGTGGCCAGATTACAGCTAGACTGCCCTCCTTGAGGATCTCCATGACATTAACTCGTTCATGGGGGAAACATTATTCTTTGCGCATCTTTGTGCCCTCGACGTCAACTTATTAGACTATCGTGGGTGCAGGGGCGCCCAAAAAATAAATGGGGGATCTTTGAGGCTTGAACCGTTCTGTCAGAACGCTCAAGATCAAGATGCTAACTATCAAGAAGTTCTTGTTGCAAATTCAACATCACGATTGGTTCTTCACGGTCGATCTTAAAGAAGCATATTTTCACATAGAAATATTGCCACAAAACAGGAAGTTCCCGAGGTTTGCTTTTGGGGGCGAAGCTTACCAATATCGGATCCCTCCATTCGACCAAGCCATGTTACATAGACGATTGGCTGATACTTGCCCAGTCTCAAGAGCTTGCGCTTCGACATCGAGATCGATCCCCGCTCATCTTCTCTCTATGGGGCTGAGATGCAACGCCAAGAAGAGCGTTCACTCTCCTCCCCAGAGGGTAACGTGCTTGGGGGTTAAATGGGACTCTGTCACCATCGGGGGCACAACTGTCCCCTGCTCGTGTCAAGACCATTTTAAACACCCTAAAGCAACATCTGGCTAGGTCAGGACATTACATAGTTCTCATGGCATCTGCGTCCACAGTGATCCCTCTGGGCCTTTTGCACATGAGACCACTTCAGTTGTGGCTCAAAACGGGGGGATTTCATCTATACAATCCGTAAAGGCAAATAAGGGCAAGGGCATGCGCTGAATGCTTTTTTTGTTTGTTTTTGTTTAATGCTTTATTCAGTAACAGAACATACAACAATTAAATGCAAAAAATAATAGTAATACAAAACAATAATATCAGCAAGAAAACCAATAAAAAAAAATGAAAAAATGAAAAAAATAAAATGTATAATATATAGATACCGATATTATTAATAATACAAGTAAATAAAAAAAGTAAGCGATATAACACAAATATGAACAACTATATACACAGGGGTATTGAAATCAAATCCATTTCTCTAATTACAAAATAATACAAAGGTTCTTAAAAAGGATAACATTTCAAGGCTTTACAACAGTCTATAGTCTTTTTTGCCGTGGTGTTCCTCACACCCTCCAATGATTTAAGATACTGACAAAGCTCGAATTTAAATTGTGTAAAACTAGGTGCATTTTTTGCCCATAGACATTTATGAATGTGATATTTCCCTAAAATAATAAACAAATTAAGAACAAAACAAATGTTCTTTTCTAAAGGCTTATCGTAAAAACAATATTATATTCTTATCCTCCAGAGTAATGTCAATTCCAGAAATCTCCTTAAAAAAGATCTTAAAGTCACACCAAAACAATTTAGTACAAATACAATCAAAAACAAGATGACAGCGTCAATTAAATTACAAAATAGACATTTCAAATAAATATCTGTCTTAAATATTTTTATGACCTGATTAACTGGATAAATACAATGAATAATTTTAAATGAAACCTCACGAATCTTATTAATGACACAGTATCTCCTGGAAACCATAAAAACTTCCTCCCACTTAAATTCCTGGAAGCGTGAATTCCAGAAACTTTTAGCTGGAGGAATTCTAAATGAACAACAAATCTGTCTAAGGAAACTATTGTTACATTTTTTTATCAACAATACTTATACCCTCTAACCTCAAGTTGAAATCAACAGTTATATTCAAATCAACAGCATTAGCAGAGCGCAACAACTGAAGGAGACCAGAAGGTATTGCATCAAAAACAACCGCATAATCCTTTGCAGATATCGGAAGTTTGAATTTATCCAGAAATTCTCCATATGAAAGCAGGTGACCATCATGGTGAAGCAACTGTGTCACCAATAAAATATTGTTTCTAAACCAATATTCCAAAAAAAGTGTTTTATTCTTATATTTAATATCTTTATTATTCCATATCAAACATCTATGGGGAGAGAAATTGTGTTTGTACGCCAGCAACCAGGATTACAGAGCTTGCCTATGAAAGTTAGACAGCTTAATGGGGACTTTATTAATATCAAAGTTGCAATTGAGGAGAAACTTAATACCGCCAATTTGGTTAAAAACTAAATTTGGGATATAATACCACAATTTGTTATTAGATTTTATACAATTCTGAATCCATTTTTCTATTTAAAGACAGTATTAGAATCTTCAAAGTCAATGGCATTTAAACCACCTTGATGAAATAAATTGCCTAATATACCTCTATTTAAGTAATGTGGCCTATTCTTCCAAATAAAACTGTACATTTTCTTATTAACTTGCCTAATAATTTACTTTTGGAGCATCTAAAACCATTGCTGTATACGATAATCTAGACAACCCTTCAGCCTTTGATAGCAATATTCTACCAGTCAAAGATAAATCTCTAATTAACCACACATTAAATTTCTTTTGCACTTGATCAATTAATGGAGGATAATTTATGTCAATTCTTTCCTTTTGATTTTTACATATTTTGATCCCCAAATAAGAGACTTGGTTTTTAACTGGTATTCCACACAATTCCACCACACCATCAGGTATGTCTTTCAAAGGGAACAATTCACATTTATTAATATTTATAATTAAACCAGAGACTGACGAAAACATATCTAAACACCTAAGTGCTGCATCTATTTCTTTGACACTTCTCAAAAATATGGTTGTATCAACTGCAAGCTGTGAACATTTAATTTCTTTGTCAAATAAACAAATACCTTGAAATGGGTTGTTTTTAACATGAAGACATAACACTTGCATAACTTATAAAAATAAGGAAGGAGCTACAGGGTCCCCTTGTTTTACACCTCTAGAAATGTTAAATCTGGGAGTTGTTCCAAAAGGCAATTTAATAGAAGTATTGCAATCGCTATACATTGTACGAATTGCTCTAATAAAATTATTACCAAAGCCACAAAAAAAACAAGAGTATCCATCAAGAATGCATGGTCCACAGAGTCGAAGGCTTTATAATAATCAATGAATAATATATAACTTTCATCCTGAATTAAGAAATTATAATCAATTAGGTCCAAAACTAGACGAATATTATTTCCAATATATCTGCCACGCATAAAGCCAGACTGGCAATCATCAATAATTTTATCCAGACAAAGTTTCAGCCTCTCTGCAAATATAGTCGATAACAGTTTAGCATCATTATTAATTAAAGATATGGGCCTCCAATTTTCAATACTAAGTGGATCTTTACCCGACTTTGGAATAAGGGTTATTAAACTCTGATTCATTGTAGGCTGCATTTTCTCAGCTTCCAATATCTCCTGAAAAACATGTAAAAGGAACACAGAGAGATCTTCCTGAAAGGTTTTATAAAATTCGGCGGTTAAACCGTCATTATCCGGTGATTTATTCTTCTTCAATTTGGCAATATTTTTATGAATTTCATCCAATGTTATTCCCCTATCACAAAAATGTTTTGAATCTTCATTTATTACTGCAGAATTAATTTGAATATTTTCCAAAAAAGTTCCTGCGCCTCCAATACCTTCATCTTTTGTGTATAATTTTTTATAAAAATTTGTTACAAACTGAGAGATCTCATTTAAGTCCGTTGAAACTTTAGCATCAATCATAAGTCTTTTTTTAAGAGAGGACAATTCAGTATTTCTCTTTTCGAGATGTAAGAAAAAATGATGTGGACGTCGAAGATCTCAAAAATTAAGTTTATTACAGCAAAGTAGTAACAAAGTACAGGCAGCACTTCGGATTCAGCGGAGTCATACAGAATGCATCTCATCCTCTCACCTCAAACATTTATCCTCTATTTCGTTTGTCTTCCCCCTCTACATGTAAATGAAGCTCTGTTTTTAGGTGTAATTTAAGAATAACAGATTCGTCTTCCCTCTCAACATGAGGCTGAAACTCTGTCTTAAATGTAAATTGAGGATCTTTCCTCTGTGCCCACATCTTTGATGTTCTGTGAAATCAGAACAGCAAAAGGTTAAGGTGATAAAATCTATCTGAAGTGGATCTTCTGTTAAAACAAAACGGTCAAATGTTTTAGGTGATAAGATCTATCTGTAGTGGTCACATCTTTGATCTTCTGTTCAAACAGAACGGTCAAATGTTTAAGGTGACAAACTATTTGAAGTCCCTGTAATCAAGATGGTTGTTAGTTGCCCTCTGTGATACTATTTACATATTACTGAGATTGGATGTAATTGTCTCTATATGATAATTAAGCTCTTTTAAGTAAAGGAACATTTTGAGATATATATATATAAAGTGGAAGTTGTTGGGAACAGACCATAATTTCTTATAGAGATTAAAAAAATATTTTGAGTTCTTTTCTCCCTCTTCCAACCATTTACGCCTTGTCCTCACAAATGCTCCTTTTGCCTTATTCTCAAATATTTGATCCAATTCTAACTGTAATTTAACTAACATGTCTTTATCTATTTGAGATAAACTATGTGTTCCAGTCTCCACCCAAAACCAAATTAGCATTAGAAAATGTTAACAACATCCCTGAAATCTCCTCTTCAAAATTCTGCAACAAAATTCTGCAACTAACTATAAATAAACTATTCGGTTTTTAAAGTGCCATGTGTAGCGCATTTTTTACAGTCTATGATTAGACCGTTTGTTTTTTATTTTATTGTTTGCCATCTCATCCAGTAGCGGGCGCTCTAAACGTATTGTAGAGTAGGCCCATGACCAAATCAAATGAATAATAGCCAAAAGCCACCCTGTTTTGAAAATGGAAGATAATGCACAGAACGGCCAGCCTGATCGGATAATTATACCCCAACTCATCTAAAAAGTAGTGTCTGGAAATATTTTGGATTCTACACCGTAGATGGTAAAGTACTGTATTTTCCGGATTATATATCAAAATTAATTCATACTGACTGACATGAACCAAGAGAAAACAATACCGTCTACAGCCGCGAGAGTACATGCTGCTCCTGTTGCCTACCCCTGAAAAAATTAACTGAAAACAACTGAAAAACTGTTAACTGAAACATTAACCTAAAGACAACTGAGAAAGGCTGAACACAAACAAAATGCCCCCCAAAAGAAAAAAGATTGTCCATGTTTTCGGTGCTGATGCGATGGTGACGCATTCATGTAACATGTGAGGGTGGCGCTGCCAATAAAGCACCTAACAGCTGTCACAAAGAACCGGCAGAAGTAATGACTATGAATATGTCAAATATAGCAAGGAGACATTTACATTTTTTACTATTAAACAAGTGTTTTCTGTGTCAGTGTCGGCTGCAAAGATGAAGTTGACGATGCTGACTCGCGGTAGATCTTCGCAGTAGTGAACACGCCAGAGAGAAATGTACATTTCAAACGGATTACATAAGCAGAGAGCAGTCTGTTTTCTTTCGTTTTGAATTGTTCTGTTTTAAAGTAGACATTTCAAGCTTTCCATATGAAGAGTTTGGTTCCAAAACGCGATAAATCCATTTTGATTAATTTGAGTAAAAATGTGTTTTCTTTACCAAGAATGTGGCAAGATGAAAACCACCATTTTCTGTTTCAAACTTTCACATAGCATCTTTAGGTTATAATAACAAAAAAAAAATCAAATCCAGATTTTGATTTCAAAGATTTATTATAAAAACTGATAATTTTTTCCCCAAAATGCAATAAATTCATGACACTTTTTTTTCAAAATGCAATTAATCCATTGAATCAATATAAAAGTTATTTTTCATATTGAAACTGTTGAAAATACACAACAAAATAAGTTGTGTTAAAATAAAGTTAAAATAAAAATACATACAATCAGCCATCGCTAGGAAATACCTCCTGAACTTTTTTGACGGCGATCATCTGTAAAATGGCTTGGTCCTGCTCGGTTTTCGTTGACTTTGAGTAAAACAATTGAACGTTTTTCAAAAGATCCCCAGGGGTTAACGTGTCAGCGTGACAGAAGTTTGATGCTGTCGTGTCGTGTGAGAACAAACAACAGCCGGCATTTTTCCTCCTCCCGCGTGCCTCGTCTTCTTAATCTCCTCACGTAAATGATTAGATTTCGATGGCTTACGTTTCTTCCCTACCGCAGAAACCACCACAGGTTCATCAAGGCCGTCAAAATTATACACATTTTTGTTTGATTGTTGATCAAAAAGTACAAAGTAGATAGGAAAAACTAGGATGCCGGGTGTATTCAGAGCGCCGCTGTTACTGTTTACAATGCGTGGAATGGTGCGCTGTGATTGGTTGAGCGGATTTATCGCATTCTGCAGAGAAAGGAGACTGGCGTTTGTCGCGGTTTGGAAAGAAAGGGAGAAAACATGAGAGAATAACACGGCGGATATCGCATTGTACGTAAAATTTTAAATGGACTTTTCAATACCGACCCTATACAATACTGATTTTTGCGGGAACTCAATTTAAAAAAAAATGCCGTTTATCGCGTTTTGGAACCAAACTCTTCATATATGTCTGTGAGGCAAGTAGGCTACCTTATACGCTGAGTTTCGGTTCATTTATGAGACGAGCTCCAGGTTCACGCGCCGGCGCCTCCGTGTCGCGATTATCTATTTTCTACTATATTTACTTCTTATTTATTAAATCCAGGCAATTGGTTGATGAAACATTGATTAAAATTAAGATACAATTAATACTAGGGATGTCCCGATCCGATCCACGTCATCGGTATCGTGCCGATACTGGCCCAGAACGCTAGATCGTAGATCGGAGGGGAGAAAAAAATATGATCCGATACCTATTAGGGGTGGAACGGTACATGTATTCGTATTGAACCGAAATGGTACGGTTCGGTGCATGGATTTACACGGAGAATACACGGTATAAAAATAAATAAAACTCGCGTGCACATTAATTAATGTAATGCGGAACTACTGTTAGATACACGCATTATATGCGGGTTCTTTAGGGACACCTAATCTGTAGCCCCGCCTTAGCTCTGAACGCGCGTCTATTTCGCTTCAAACGCTCGCTTTATACGCGCATCCTATTCGCTTTGGACGCGCGAATGGATTCAAAATGTTCAAGCGTCGAACTAGACGCGAATTTGACGCTCTATTCGCGTTTGGTGTGAACGCAGCATAATGAACAGGCTGCGATGTCAAGATTGCAATGCTGGAATGTGTGTGTGTGTCAGAGAGAGAGAGCCACGGGCGCGATCGAACAGTGGAAACATAAAAACATACTCCGTCATTTTGTTCATACAGGACATCATTAAAACTGCAAAGTGTTAAGCCTACTTATATTTGTGTAAAACACAACATTGTGCTTTTGTCAAACTGTAAACTCTTGTCAAACTGTAACCTACAACTGTCACCCAACCAAAATCACACACACACACACACGCTGTTTAAAAGCAAAAATTATCTCATCTTTTGGACATTCATCATATTGCATTGGTTTTCATTTCTTGTCCTAAAACAGAGCACTAATCTGTTTATTTTTAAGTTACACATTCTACATTGATTAAAAAAGAATAGTGTTGTTTTTAATAGTAGTATTATTTTATACAGAAATAAATGATTTATAATTCAGATGAGAATAAAGTTAAAGTTAATTAAAATTTTAAGGAAACAAATATATTGATCTGAAATATAGCAAATTAATTTTAAATTCATTCAGGTACAATTACCCAACATATCTCAAGGTCTTTTGAATAAAGGGTGGCAGTCTTTCATTATCAACTGTTGTTGTGGACTATATACTGGAGAAGTATTTGTTCTCCGTTTGAGTGAGATGTTTTTATGTGGCTAATTGAGCAAAGTGCTTCCATATATTTTATTATTATTATTATTATTATTAGTTCAAGGATAAAATAAAAATATCGGATTGATATCGGTATCTGCAAATAGCCAAAGCTGTGGCATCGGTATCGGTAGTGAAAAAGTGGTATCGGGACATCCCTAATTAATACAAAACGAAATTCAATTTAAAGACAGGCTTTGTGCTTTCTGTTTGAGGTCTCTGTGAAAGTGAAAAGTCTGTGAAAAGTCTTTTAGTGCTGCTTTCAGAGCGTTCACGTCTGTAACGGAGAACTGTCCCGTCCGTAACATTGTTTTTTTTGTGTGAAATAAATTTCGAAATAAATGCGACTTATAGTCCATTGCGACTTTATATATGTTTTTTTTTTCCTCTTCATGACGCATTTTCTGACTGATGCGACTTGTAGTCCGGAAAATACGATTACCGTTAAAGATAAGGTAGTTTGCCGAATTTGCACACAAAAAAAACGCATCCTCGACATCCAATCTTAGGGGCTCGTAGATATTCGAATATATTCGAATACATTGCTTGATATTTGATACCCGTTCGAATTTGATTTTTCTCAAAAGTGACAGCCCTATCACCCTGTAGCCCAAGACTGGTTGCTCACTGAAGCTAAGCAGGGCTGAGCCTGGTCAGTACCTGGATGGGAGACTTCCCGAGAAAACCAGGTTGCTGCTGGAAGAGGTGTTAGTGAGGCCAGCAGGGGGGGCTCACCCTGGGGTCTGTGTGGGTCCTAACACCCCAGTGTAGGGATGGGGACACTATACTGTCAAAGAGAACCGTCCTTCGGATGAGACGTTAAAACGACTCTCTGTGGTCATTAAAAATCCCAGGATGTTCTTCGAAAAAGAGTAGGGGTGTAACCCCGGCATCCTGGCCAAATTTGCCCCTTGGCCTCTGTCCATCATGGCCTCCTAATCATCCTCATATACTGATTAACTTCATCACTGTCTCCTCTCCACCAGTAAGCTGGTGTGTGGTGGGCGTTCTGGTTCAATATGGCTGGCGTTCTGGTTCAATATGGCTGCCGTCGCATCATCCAGGTGGATGCTGCACATTGGTGGTGGTTGAGGAGATTCCCCTCTTTCATGTAAAGCGCTTTGAGTACCTAGAAAAGCGCTATATAAATGTAACAAATTATTATTATTATTATTATTAAACGCACAATTACTAGAAATGTTTACCTTGGGTATTACACAATTTGCATGCATACAAAATTTGTGGAAAAATTACAGGATTTGTTTCCAAGTATGACTGTGTACTAAAAATGTGCTTTTGACTTTCATTTATATTTGGATTTTATTGTTAACTATAATTTTATTGTTAACTTTTCAAATAAATAAATAAATAAATAAATAAATAAATATATAAATATATAAATAAATATATATATATATATATATATATATATTTATATTTCTTTTGTTCTCGCATTCTTTCTTGTGGTTCCCTCTCAGTGACATACCTGACTGAAAGGCTCATTATGCAGGTCATTGTCTTCTCAGGTGTGAACCACAGCATTATTCATGATCATTCACTCCCCCACGCATATTGCCTTTCCAAACAAAAAGTGTCTTACAAAATTTAAATCAATTTAATGCTTTATGTGAATGAGTAAGCAGGATGATTTTCACATAACTTTGAAGCAAAAACTGTAGGCGAAAACATCCATTAGTCAAAAGTCCTGTGGACACATACTTAGAATGTGTTTTGTAGCCTTATTTCAGAAACTTTAATTATTAGTTTTTTCAATAACCATGCATAAACATTATTCTCTCAAAAATACAGACAATACAAAACACTATTGGGTGAACTGGCAGTGGGCGAGATCACACAGACCAAAACAAAACCTGACTGACAACACGGAACGTGTAAAATAACTGGCAGTAGAAGTGTTTTTTCAGAGAAAGGAGAATGTGAACTTATCATGTTTCCTAAATATCTGCAAACATATCATGGTATTTTTATGCTTTAGAAGAGTAAAAAAGTTACATACAGCACCTTTAAGTCACTGAAATAAAGCTGTATAACACACACTAAACTTTTGTTCACAAGACTTTTAAGATCTGAATCTGAACTGTGTTTTTTCCCCTTTAAAACTATGTTAAAAATAATCTTGCCCACTCATTCACATAAAACAATATATTGATTTAAATTTTGTAAGACACTTTTTGTTTAGAAAGGCCATATGCATGGAGGCATAAATGTTCATGTGATTCACACCTGAGGAGATAAAGACCCCTCCCCTAAATAGCTTTTCAGTGAGGAATGTGACTGAGAAGGAACTACAAGAAAGAAAGTGAGGACAAAATAAATATATATATATATATATATATTCTTGTTTGTAGTTTATTTTGAATATAGTTAACAATATAATACAAATAAGTCAATGAGGTTCAATGTTGTTTGGAGCCCACTGACTTTCAAAGTGTCATCTTTCATGTTCCACTGAAGAAAAGAAGTCATGCAGGTTTGGAATTACATCGTATGAGGATGAGTGATTATGGAATTGTCCTTTTTGAGTGAACTATCCCTATAATATCTGAATTCCAATAGCAGTAACCCCATCATTTACCTTTTATTCTCTGTAGCTTGAATGAGTTTGACCACAAGTTCTTCGGCATCACTAATGCTGAAACAATCACCATGGACCCTCAGCACAAACTTCTG
This sequence comes from Leuciscus idus, assembly GCA_021554675.1. Lineage (NCBI taxonomy): Eukaryota > Metazoa > Chordata > Actinopteri > Cypriniformes > Leuciscidae > Leuciscus > Leuciscus idus. Next base: position 1,604,865 of record CM038629.1, read on the forward strand.
TTGCAGTGCACCTACAGGGCCCTAGAGGATGCTGGGATACCAATGGAAAAGGCCAGTGGAACGCGAACAGGAGTATTTTTGGGTAACATATGAGCTAAATAAAAAAGTTACTTTTGATGTATTTTAATCCCAGTGGAAAAAGTATATGCACTAACAGCATGGGAAGTACCTACGGAGCAACCTCTGGTTAAGACGTTTTGCTAAATAGCACATAGATTATCTCTGTAATTCCCCGGTGAACAAGAAGGATCTAACTTGTCCTGACCTCAGTATGTGCATGTGTGCTTTAATTCCTTTGTGCCACAGCACAAACAGCACACAAGGTGGCTACAGCTAAGGGCTGGTTGCTTGTCCGATTGTTGCCTTGAGCAAGGCACTTAACCTCAGGTTGCAGTGTAATAACAGTACAGTAAGTGGCAATGGATTAAAGCATATCGCCAGCTAACATGTCTAACATGTTTTTTGTTTGCTTGTTTTTCAGGTCTAATGAACAAAGACTTTGAGCTAGCAAATGTGAGGATTAATCCAAAATACATAGATCACACCAATGGCACTGGTTCCGCTATGAGCATAGCTGCCAACCGCATCTCATACATATTCAACCTCACTGGCCCCTCACTGTCCATTGACTGTGCCTGCTCCTCATCCCTCGTCGCCCTTCACTTAGCTTGTCAAGCCATAAAACAAGGTAGTCTTCAATGTATTTAAACCCTGTGGATCAACTTATTTGCAAATTTTAAGAAGATTGTCCATAGACTGTATATTGTATGTGTACTAATATACAGTACTGTGCTAAAGACATCAGACACATGCTCATGTTTCATGTATGTTTTGCTTTAGTGTGCCATCAGAAATATGAATTGTAGATTTTCAAACATTCATTCTGCAATTACTGAGACAGAGACAGGAGCAATTGATACTTAAGCCTAAATCCATAGCAGAACTGTGGCAACATCGTCAAGGTTCATGGAACAAACCTATCTGTGCTGTTGTGTCTGGAAAGTAAATTCGATGAAAAAATCATCTTTCAGTACACTTATTTTTCTCCATCAATTCATTTGAGACTATCTGGTTCAATGGTGATGAAGCAAGACAAGCTATAGCTTGGCATTAACAAGCTCCTTGTTCCTAAATTGTATTGAATTAATCAAACAAATTAGGCCCATCCCCCTAAGTTGTGTGTTCCATCTGTATTCCACTCAACAGGAGACTGTGATATGGCCTTGTGTGGCGGTGTGACCTGTATATTGGAGCCGACCCTTTTTGTGACTCTTTCCAAGGCAAAAATGATCTCCTCTGATGGAACGAGTAAACCTTTCAGCAGCAAAGCAGACGGATATGGCAGAGGTGAAGGATGCGGGGTTGTTCTATTAAAGCCTCTGAAAAAGGTAAAATAAAAAGATTATCTCATATAAACTATGACAACAATGTACCTAATGATAAACTACTACAAGAAACACCCATATGTTGTCTGTATTTTGACAGGCTTTTGAAGACCATGATCATATTTGGGGTATCATCAGCAAAACTGCAGTAAATCAAGATGGCCACACCGTTAGTCCAATCACTAAACCATCCATGGTACAGCAGGAGGAGCTGCTTAGAAAAATCTACTCAACAGAGACTGACCTGACTAATGTTCAGTACATTGAGGCTCATGGGACTGGGACTCGAGTTGGAGATCCAATAGAGGCAGGTAGCATCTCAAAAGTCATTGCCAAAGCAAGACCTCAGAAGTCAGGGCCACTCATAATTGGTTCTGTTAAAGGCAATATTGGACACACAGAATCTGCTGCAGGTGTTGCAGGGCTCATAAAGGTCCTATTGATGATGCAGAATGAAACCATTGTGCCATCATTGTTCTACTCAGTGGAAAACTCCAGCATAGACAATGAATCTCTGAATATGAGAATTCCCACCACTGCAGAAAAATGGATCAGTGACTGCAGAGCAGGGAGGTGTGCAGGAATCAATAACTTTGGGTTTGGTGGAACAAATGCACATGCAATTGTCAGACAATATGTGCAGTCAAAACAGCCAAGAGCTCAGCTGATGAGCAAATCCCAACAGTATTTTGTGGTCTCTGCAGCCTCAGAAAAATCCATGAAAAATATCATTAAAGATACGGCAGAACAGATTAGTGCAGGGAAAATATCAGATTTACAGTCTTTACTGCACACATCTGCATGTAGAAGAAGTCACTTGAAACACAAATACAGGAAAGTATTTCAAACATCATCATTGGCAGATCTGCAAGGGAAACTTACTGCTGCTGTGGAGAAAAAGCTTGTACCGTCAAAGACAGACTCCAAAGTAGTTTTTGTGTTTTGTGGCAATGGTGTTACATATCAGGGTATGTGCAAGCAACTCCTAAAACAAGAGCCAATTTTCAGAGAGGAAATCGTGAGGATTGAAACTCTGTTGCAAAGCTATAGAAAATTGAATCTGATCGAGATGCTGGAAAGTGAATCTGAGAAAAGTACAGAGCCGTCTGATCCAAAAATTGTCCAGCCTCTTCTGTTTGCTATTCAGGTTGCTGTTGTCAAACTTCTGAAACACTGGGGCATCAGTCCTGATGCTGTTTTGGGGCACTCTATTGGAGAAGTCGCTGCAGCTCATTGTTCTGGTTTGCTGTCACTTGAAGATGCAGTGAAAGTCATCCACTACCGCAGTTCTCTGCAAAGCACTGTGACAGGAGGGAAGATGCTGGTAGTCAGTAATATGGCTGTTTCTGAAGTTTTGAAAAGCCTTCCATCTTATTCAGGAAGGGTTTGTCTGGCTGCTTATAACAGCCCTCAGTCCTGCACCCTCTCAGGAGATGCAGATGACATTGACAGGCTGCAACAGAATTTGAGCAACTCAGCCAGTGGAAAAGATTTGTTCCTTCGCATTTTAGATGTACCTGCAGCATACCACAGTCACAAGATGGATCCTATTTTATCCCAAGTGAAACAGAGTATAGGCTCATTGCAGGCACATCATTTGGAGACAGAATTGTTCTCAACAGTGACAGGTGTTAGTTTGTGTTCCTCAGATTTTCTTACTGGTGAATATTGGGCAAAGAATATCAGAGAGCCAGTTGAATTTGAACAAGCTGTAAAGTCTGCAGCTAAAAGCAAAAGGAGTGTGATATTTGTTGAAATTGGTCCAAGAAGATCTTTGCAAAGGTACATCACTGAGACTCTGGGAAATGACTTCACTGTCATTCCCTCAGTGCAGCCTGATAAAGATCACGAGACCATGCTTGCTGTCATTTCCAAACTGTTTGAGCTTGGGATAAAAGTGGACTGGGAAGCGTTCTACAAAAGTTTTGAGACTAAACCAATTCCCTACCCACGGTACCAGTTTGACGACGTGAAGAGCGATGTCTTCGCTTCTCGTTTGCAGTCGATCGTTCCCACTGGCAACCATCCAGTAGTTACACAAATGGGTACAGACAGTTCAGTGTTCAGCTGTGATTTATCCTCTGAATCAGTAGCCTTCCTGCAGGACCACAAGCACAGCGGGGTTGCCATAATTCCTGGGGCATTTTATGCAGAGTTGGGTTTAGCAACTTATATGGCATATGCAAAACCCAAGGTTCCACTAAGTTCTCTGCAGCTCAGCATAACATTCCAGAGTCCATTAGTTTTCTCCCAGAATGCCCCAGATATTAAAGTACAGCTGGATTATTCAGACCATTTGGCCGATAACACATGTAACTTCAAAATACAGTCTACTTCTGCAGTCTATGCGTTTGGCACAGTAGAAACAAAACCAGGTAGAAGTGCTGAAGAGCAGTTCATTTCATTAGACTGTATTTCCAAAAGATGCACATTCCACATGACTACTGAAGAACTCTACAAACTTCTAAGTCAAGCAGGATTTGAGTATGGGTCTGTCTTCAGAAATAATGCAGATGTTTATTGTGGGGAAGAATTTAGAGAGGCTATATCTTTTGTGAAGGTCTCAAAGGAATTACTGCCTCAATTACACGACTATCACGTTCACCCTGTGATCTTGGATTACGTCATGCAGCTTGTTCCTGCAACTTTAGGGCATGACCTATCAACAAGACCCAAATATCCTGCACAAATAGGAAGCCTGGTTGTATTAGAGCCATTGCAAGAGGAGATGATTGTATATCTGAGAACAGTACATGTGGGAGAAGATGATTTTGACCTTTGTGGCTGCTTAGCAAACAAACAGGGTAGGGTGTTAGTTGAACTCAGGCATGTGAAGATCAGAATGCTAGGAAGTCGTTCCCAAGTAGTCGAGGAGTACTTCTTCCACAACAATTTCAGTATCATCTCTGAAGTTGGCACGTTTGATACACCGATTAAGGCACTGGTCTTTTCTGACAAGATAGGAATTTCTAAAGCTTTGCAACAGTTCTTGGACCCAACATCTAGATATGTGTCTTCTTCAAATGGTAACACACTTTTAGAAGATGGAGTTGAACTTCTTTTGTCAAAACTGAAAATTTCAAGTGTAAAGAAAAACTTCCAGGACATTTTGTTCATGTGGGGTGATGCAGACCTAACCTCTCTCGAATCAGAGAAGGTCTTGGACAGTATGGCAGGGTGTTGTGAGATTTTCCGAATGCTTGTCAGATATCTCAAGTCACTTAATTACCCAGGTGATATCAGAGTAATAACCTATAAGTCGTCTGAGACCATAGTGGATTATATCAACCCTGGGTTTGTTCTGTCGGGCATGACAAGAGCATGTGCAGCTGAGTTGCCAGAACTTTCCTTCCAGCTGATTGACATGGGCTCTGCCACTTTTGAAGACATCAAAGCTTTGGTTCAGGTCGTCAGATCATATCCCTGTAACAAATATCCAGAGCTAGTAGTGAAGGAGGGCAAAATTCTAAATTCTGAAATCACCCACACACCTTTGCCAACCATGGCAATCTCTTCAAGAAACCTCCACATGTTGGATGAAGAAGTCTTCATCTTGCAGACATCTGATCCATATATAATGACAAAAGTGTCAGCGACTCAAATGGATAATTCCATTGAACTGATTCAAGGAAAAAACATTGAGCTTCATCTCAGTAAAATCTGTGTTCATTCATCAGATTACTTTCCAGTCAGCATTTCTGACCTGAATTATGGTCAGACATTGTATTGGAACAAGCACACAAATGAAAACCATAAGCTCTTGGCCCTTGACTTCAGTGGCACTGTCACAGCTGTGGGTAAAGATGTCAGCAAATTTAAAGTTGGTGATCATGTTGTGTCTTGTTACCCTGTGCCTGCCACCACTAAAACAGTTCTCCCAGCAGCTGTTTGCTGCAAAGCCAAACGGCTTTCATTCCTGAATGAAGTGCCTTGTGTCTCTTATATGGTTCTGGCTTGGGAGATCCTGCATGAGGCTTTACCCAAAGCCAAACAGCAATGGAAATTGGGCATTTTCTCCACTGTTGCTGACTCAGCTTTGATGAATGTGTTAATTACTATTGCAAACAGATTAGGTTGGAATGTCAGAGTGAGCACGCAGGCTGATCAGTTGTGTTGTGATTTTAGTGAGGTTGTGGGAGCTGTTCTTCTACCTCCTTTTAATGTAGAAACCGTTGAAATAGCTAGCAGTGTTAGCAGCATCAAAGACATTGTTCTTGTCTATGACAACCAGACAGAATTTCCATTCAATACTACAACATTCCGAGGTACAAATGAGGAAGTCCACTTCCATGCCCTCCTCATGTCCCAAATAATACAAAAAGGTCCTCTGCAAATGCAAATGCCACATATCTACCGTTGGCTGAAATCCATGCATTTGGACAGAAAGTCCTTGTCTTTGGACACGACAGCTGTTCAAAGAGTGAAATCTCAAAGCACTGATCTTCTGTCTGTAAAAGAATCTGAGTCATACTTCAGATGCCAGATCCTGCGCATTATCATCCTGAACAGTGAAGCCAAGAACCAGCTGTCTCACATTCCAGTAATGCCCAAACGCAGTCTATTCAAGAAAAATGCTGTCTATATTGTCACAGGTGGTCTAACAGGGTTGGGCTTTGAGACAGTAAAGTTCATTGCTCAGAAAGGAGGAGGCAACATTGTCATTCTGTCTAGGAGTAATCCAATCCCTCAGATGCAACAAGAGTTAAGTCAGTTCAGTAGCAATTGGGGTTCTGTCATTAAGTCTCTGCCATGTGATGTTTCTGTATCTGAGCAAGTGGACCAGACAATTGTTAATATTGGAAAACTATTTCCATCCAGTCCCATCAAAGGGGTATTTCACAGTGCGGTTGTCCTGCATGATGGGCTGATTGAACGTCTTGACAAATCTCTTTATGAGAAAGTTATGAGGCCAAAAGTAAATGGAGTGATTAACCTTCACCGTGCTACCATACAGTGCAATCTGGATTACTTTGTGTGCTATTCCTCCATCTCTGCCTTTATTGGCAATGCCTCACAAACTAATTATGCTGCGGCTAATACATTCATGGACACTTTCTGTCAGTACCGCAGAAACATTGGGCTTTCTGGACAGTCCATTAATTGGGGGGCTTTGAATCTTGGTCTTTTGTTGAACAAAGTCCATTTCCAAAGATTTCTGGAGGCAAAGGGAATCATGCTTTTGGAGATTCCAGAAATCCATGAAAGTCTTGAGCAGTGCCTCTTGATCAACAAACCTCAACAGGTTGTATGCAAATTCAATTTCAAAAACAGCTTTAATAACATTCTCAGTCAGAACAAATCACTGAAGGTACGCTTGTTCAAAATAGTACAGGAAGCTTTTAGTAAAGCTGGAATGAATTTATCTAGACCTGAACAACCCAAGAAATCATCCTCACCACGTGATTATCTGAGGTTCATGATTAGCGAAACGACTGGTGTTGAGATGGATGAGCTGAATGATGATGTTCATCTTTTCAATTTAGGCATTGACTCAATGTTAGCCATGACTCTGCAGAATCTTATCTTCAATGATAGAGGTGTGAATGTCCCTCTAGTGACTCTGCTGGATCCAAATAGCACATTGGCAACTCTCTCTAAAATCCTGGAGGAGAACTGTGTAGATGGATATCAGAGTGAAAACGAGAGCAATTCCACATACTTTTGATTTGAATTTTGTATTTCTCCAAAGCAGTCTTGTTGTTACCTCAAAACAAGGACTTTCTTGGAAATTCATGACATTTGATGTGAAATGGGGTAGAGTTAGTAATATAGTATTTAATTAAACAATGCAATTAATTCAAATTCATCTAGATTAAAAAGATTAATATAAGGCAGATATTCCAATATGAATACATTTCACTAAAAGTCCCTCCAGCCTATTGAAATATTAACTAGAGAGGCAACTCTATCTAACTCTAACTACTCTGTTTTAACCACATATCATTAACATAACAAATTGAGGTTCTGTAGACTGTGGACTTAACATTGTTTATCATTGTTTTAATTTAAGTTTTTTTTTCTTGAGATCACACTAGGTTTAGACACACAGTCAGCACTTCAATTCAGTTTGTATATTGCTCTCTTTATCTATTTTAATGAACTTGAAACCAAAACTGAATGAGTGGCACATACTGACATGCTGATGATGATTACGATGATGATGATGATTATTTTGTTCTATTATGATTATTTTGTCTTAAGGATGAAGGATTTTTAAATGAAATCCTTGAAGGTATGAAATAAATTTGAAAGAATGAATCGATCCAAACAATAGTAAGATTTATAGTAATTTCAAAATACATTATGGTTTGAATGCTGAATGATGTTTAAAATACTGTCTACAATGACAATTGTAAAGATATGTTAATGGATTATTCAATGGTTGTACTTTATGTATCAATTGAGACTTTCTGTAATAAAAACTAATATAATATTTTACAAAACAAATGCTGAATCAGTAGTACAAAATGAGATGTCAATGTGATATGATCATTTATCAGTAAAACTACAATGAAAGGGGTAACTTATAATTAATAAGTAATAAACAGTGAAGTACTGTTGTGATTGGGAATTGGATGTGACTGTAATAGAGTATGATGTGTGGGTATAAATGCAGCAACCTTGTTACCCAAAGCAAAATCTGAGAAATAAATAAATGTAATGTTGAAAGTTATCTCTTTTATTTACATTTCCATTATATTCATGATTTGTATTTAATACATAGCTCTCTGTATACCTAGTTCTGATTAGCCATTGCATTCTGATTTCAGCTATTTTTATACAATGATGCTAAACTGTTTAATTGTCTGCTTTTTTAGGGGCTGTTTACACAACACCATTTTCAATTAAAAACGGAAGACTTTTTGTGCATTTTAGCCATTCATTTACACTACAACGGTGTTATAGTGGCCAGAAAGCACAAACTTTTGAAAACTGGTTTCAAAATGCAAGTTTTTAAAAATTATACCATTATCGTTTCAGTGTAAACTACAAAAACGTGAATCTGTGAAAACTGTGATGGCATTCTATACAAAATAAACAAACACTTGGCTTGACTTGGTAAAAACCTTAACTTAAACGTGAACCAATAAACAAAACCCTAGGTATTTATTTGATACAGTGGCTAAACTAACAACAAGCAGCACAGCAGTAATGACTTTATGAACTTCTTCACTTATAAGATTGATTATAAGTGAATCATAGCCAGCTTAAAAGTTTTTGGTACATATCCTAATGACAAAGATGAATGAATGATATTAAGAAGAGGATCTATGACCTCTGGAGGCATCTCTTTCAATAGCTTAGTCGGTATAGGGTCTAACATACATGTTGTCGATTTAGATGATTTAACGAGTTTAACGTATTCTTCCTCTCCTATAGCAATGAATGAATCAAATTTTTCCTTAGGGAGACTACAATGCTCTCCCTGATATGATACTGTAGTAGACGGTTGCATAGTTATAATTTTCTCCCTGAAGTTCATAAAGTCATTACTGCTGTGCTGCTTGGAAACTTCTGGGCATGAAGCTTTATTTTTCATTAGTTTAGCCACTGTTTCAAATAAATACCTAGGGTTTTGTTTATTTTCTTCTAATAGGGTTGAAAAATAAGCAGATCTAGCAGCTTTTAAAGCCTCTCTGTAAGTAATCGAGCTCTCTTTCCATGAAATGCAAAATACCTCTGGTTTTGTTTTCTTCCAGTTGCGCTCCATTTTTCTGGCTGCTCTCTTAAGGGCCCGAGTGTGCTCGTTGTACCACGGCGTTGGACTATTTTCTTTAATCTTCTTTAAGCGCAACGGAGCAACTGCGTCTAAAATGATGGAAAAGAGAGAGTTAAAATTTTCTGTTGCAATATCGAGTTTTTCTAAGCTATCTGGGATGCTGAGATGATGAAACTGATCAGGAAGATTATTAATAAAGCAATCTTTAGTGGCAGAAGTGATAGGTCTAACATATTTGTAACACGGAGTCGGCTTTGCAGCCTTGGCTAAATGAAGTTTACACGAGACTAGATAATGATCTGAGATGTCATTGCTCTGCTGCAGAATTTCAACGCCATCAACATTGATTCCGTGTGATAATATTAGATCTAGAGTATGATTACGAAAATGAGTAGGTCCTGACACGTGTTGTCTAACTCCAATAAATCACCAACAATTATGACTTTATCTGTAACCAGTACTAACTCTGATAGAAAGTCAGCAAATTCTTTTATAAAGTATGTATTGTGCCCTGGTGGCCTGTATACAGTAGCCAGCACAAATCTCAAACGTGATTTATCATTTACACTATATATTGCTATATTAAGCACCAACACTTCAAAAGAATTATATTTGAAACTAGACTTCTTAGTAATTCTAAAACTATTACTATAAATTACAGCAACACCTCCTCCTTTGCCTTTCAGATGAGGTTCATGTTTATAACAGTAAACTTGCAGGGTGGACTCATTTAAAGTAATGTAATTGTCTGGTTTTAGCCAGGTTTCTGTCAAACACAGCATATCTAGATTATAGTCTGTAATCATATCATTAACAATAAGTGCTTTTGAAGTAAGGGATCTAATATTCAGCAACCCGAGCTTTATCATTTGCTAATTTGTATTATATCTGTTTTTTTATTTGTTGAACATCAATTCAATGTTTACCCTGGGTTTGGAAGTTTTTTGTATGTCCTAATTCGGAGAACAGACACAGTCTCCATATGATGATATCTAGGTGAAAGAGGCTCTATGTCAGGGGTTTTCAACCGGTGGTCCGCGGCCCCCTGGTGGTCCGCGGCGGCATTGCATGTGGTCCGTGAAATGCATTCCAGCCTACGTACGTAATTTCACTATTAAAATCACTTTTTTTCCATAAAAAAAAAGTTTGTCTTAAAAAAAAGGCAAGTCAGTCAGTAATAAATACCTTGGCATTCAGTAAAGTGTCGAACCCATAAAAAGTAGAACCATTGTCCGCTTTACATAAAGCAAATCACAACATGACCTTGTGTGAGTGAGTGAGTGAGTGAGTGAGTAGCGTTCACACCAAACGCGAATAGAGCGTCTGGCGCAAGTGATTTTCATGTCAAGTCAATGTAAAGACGCGTTTACGCGCATATGGAGGTCCTGCAGCGCTTATGAGGCGTTTAGCGCGCCGCGGTCGCGCGAATGAGGCAAATTGAGCGTCTGGCGCGATACGCACGAGTGATTTGAGGGTGAGAGAGAGAGAGACAATTCTGATTAGTCGAGAGGATGTATCGCGTTTAGGCTAAAAATAGGTTTGGCGCTTATCGCGATTTGGAAAGAAACTGCATCTTGCAATACATTTTAAACAAGGAAATATAGCGATTTGGCATGAAATGTTGATGGAGCCGTGAATAGGTTCAGAACACAGCAAAATGACATGACAAACTCTTTTTTTTTTTTTTTTTTTTTTAATGCCATTTCCTCAATTCGACGTCTGACTGTGCTATCTGACAAAGGAATCCACACACTACACACACAGACACACACAATAGTGGGCGGCCGATTACTTGTTAGTCAGAATGGTGGTCCCTGGCACAGAACCAGTTGAAAACCCCTGCTCTATGTGATGGGATTTATCTGACCTCAGTGACGTGAGACAGCTAGCAGACGGTCGGTTAAGCCAGTCTGTCTGCTTCCTGACCTGAGGCCCAGATTGTCATGTTTGAGCTCTAAGACTTAGATTGCCATATTACTAGAGAGAAGAGCAGCACCATCCCAGGAGGGATGAATATCATCTCTTTTCAACAGGTCAGGTCTGCCCCAAAAACTTTTCCAATTGTCTATGAATTCTATATTATTTTGCGGACACCAACTCGACAGCCAGCCATTGAGTGAGGACAATCTACTGACTATCTCATCACTCCTGTGAACAGGAAGGGGACCAAAGCAAATTACAGTGTCTGACATCGTACTTGCGAGTTCACACACCTCTTTAACATTAATTTTAGTGATCTCCGACTGGCGGAGTCGAACATCATTAGTGCCGACGTGAATAATAATCTTAGAGAATTTACGATTAGCATTAGCCAGCACTTTTAAATGTGCTTTGATGTCAGGCGCTCTGGCTCCCGGAAAACATTTGACTATGGTGGCTGGTGTCTCTATTTTCACGTAGAATCGCCAATAACTAGGGCACAATCAACAGGATTCTCAGTGAGTGGGGAGAATCTATTTGCAGTTGTAATTGGAACGGAAGAGCGGTGTTTTGTCCCGCGATTACAGCGCCTTGTGTGTTGACTGATCCTACTCACCTATATGTCCTGTAACAGGAAACCGGGTTCTGCCAGTGTGTTAGCTTCGTTTGGGATGTTAGTTTTGGGGGAAGTTTCATAGACCTTTGTTGGGAGAGTGAGTTTGCTGGATTATTCATGAAATATAATGAATAATTTGTGTGTCTGATTGGTTCAGATGCTACACCTAGGTCACAGGTAAAATCCATTGATAAGCCACTTCAAGTTGAGCACTGCATAACAAAGCGACCGGATCCAGGGCTGAGCTGAAACGATCCAGGCCATGACGGAATTTCAGCTGATGCACTAACTTAACTTAAAGGTGCCGTAGGTGATACTCTGCAGAAACATGTTTTGTTATGCTGGTTGAAAGTCTCTTCATATCCTGATACCAATCACTCTGTTAAGCGGTCTACATATTTTTTATAAATATATTTAGTCTGTGGAAGGCGTAGGACAATAGAATGTTCGTTCAATCGTATCTGAATTGTAAATTGATCCGAACGGTCCTATAGCATGTGTTCCCTGTCAGTCAATGTGTGTTTGCATACACACTGTGCACACACACACATCATACGCCATCAGCCACGTTCACGTACGCTGTCAGACACAGCGAGAATGGCAGGCAAACAGCAACAACAAGCAGACCCGCATCGAAACCCTTACCATGCAATAAATATTATTACACCCTGACAAGTTTTTCTAGCTAAAGAAACCGAAAACTTGCTGCATCTAATTCTGTTTTTAAGAATTTGTTTACGTTTGGCATTGCAGTGTTACTAACTGTACTTTAAAGTTTTCTCACCGATGAATGACACATGATATTGGTATTGCAGTAACGTTGTCTCCGGTCTTCTGGGCTGTTCGCGTTTATGTTTAACAGGAGACGTGGCTTTGGACGGCGATTTGCAGGGAGTGTGGGACGTACCATTACTGCTATCAGGCTAAAGTTAGCATTTTCCCAGATGTCCTACAACACCTTTAAGTTTAGCCGCAATGCCCCCTCGCTTTCCTCTTCTCCTGCGGCATTTCCTTCCATGAAAATTCCACGGCAACCGACTTTCACAGGCCGGGACGGTCTGCAAAAAGGGAGGGGATTAGTTTGAGTGAAAGAATTTTAAATCAATGTTCAATGGAACCTCAACAGAGTCCCTTATATTCATGTATTTGACGGTCATAAACAATCAAAGTAAAAACATTCTGAGTTAAAAAGGAAATATAAAACCAAATAAACAGGCCAAGGAACAGACAGCCAGCCAAGCACACCGGCACCATCTTCATCTTATGTCAACAATGCTGACTCATCATCTCCGCAGTAGTGGACGCGCCTATATACACGTTTCATACAGGTTACATAATCTGAGAATATTTATTCCCTTTCGAGGGAACTCGCGATGCATCGATAACGCTTTGGGAACGCCCCCGGCGTGAATGCGTCTGAAGCATCTATGTCAACTAGTCCAATGGAATGAATGAAATGCGCGTCACGGGCGGGTGACGTCATGACCAGGAAGCTATAAAAGCGCATCCGGTGAGACCGGCTTTAGCTTCTGTTGCCTCAGCAAGCGATCTGTGTAACTCTGTCTGTCATATTTATTGTTGTCTGTTATTATGGAAAAGCAAATGTTCAAACTCTGTGCCTCTCCCTGCCCGCGTTATTTAACGGGTGGGGATACACACGAGCTTTGTGTCATTTGTTTGGGAGTGGAGCATGCGGTATCAGCCTTCGAGGGGGCTGATTGCCAGCATTGTGAGCGCCCTCTCCGCACGCTCCGCTCCCGGTTGTCACTTTTCGAGGAAAGTGGTCAGCCTCGCGATCCTCAGGGTGCAGGACCCGCTGCTGCTGAGGCAGCACGGAGAATGCATTCCTGGGGATCGCAAAAGGATCTCTCAGAAGGGTTGGAGACGGGTCCGAGGATCTTATCTCCTTCCTGTCCTGGGGGATCAAGCGCTCTCTCTCCGGTGTCGGAAGCCCGTGCTGCGGCTTCTTCCGCCCGGGAAGAGAGCCCAATGCTTCAGTGCTCTAGCTCCGAGGAGTTAGAGGTGCTGAGCGTTGGTAGTGACAAAAGCACTGTTATAAGGGAAGAGGATTCACAGTCCTCTTCTCCAGCATATGAGGAGTTGGTGGATGTGATAACTCGCGCTGTTGATAAATTGCATATTGAGTGGCCAGCCGAGAAAAGGGACGCTCGTCCTAAAAGTAAACTAGATGAGCGTTTCCTTACATCTATTAAATCACTTCCACCACGAGGCCTTCCATTTTTTCCAGATCTACACAGTGAGCTGTCTAGATCTTGGAATAAACCATATTCCTCTCGACTTTATAGTCCCCAAGTTCACGTTTATTCAGATATTAGGGGGTTGAGAGAATATGGTTATGGGTCGATGCCCCAGGCTGAACAGACGCTCGCGAGCTATCTGTCACCTGGTTCAGCATCGTCCCTGAAGGCCTCAGCTTTGCCCACGAAACCTTTAAAAACTACATCATCTCTCGTGGGCAAAGCATATACGGCAGCAGGTCAGGCTGGAGCGTGCTTACATACTATGGCATTGCTCCAGGCTTATCAGGCTGATCTGCTGGGGGATTTGGACAGGAGTGAGGGGGTGGGGCCCGATGAGGTTCGAGAGCTTCGTCGGGCCACGGATTTGTCTCTCAGGGCTACTAAGGAGACCGCCAGAGCAATTGGGCGGTCTATGGCAGCCCTTGTAGCCACTGAGAGACACCTCTGGCTCAATCTTGCAGAAATAAAAGAAAAAGATTGTGCGTTTCTGTTGGATGCTCCTATTGACCCCTCTGGTCTCTTCGGAGACGCTGTTAATTCAGTTGTGGAGAGATTTCAAGAGGCTAAAAAACAGTCAGAGGCATTTAAGAGATTTCTCCCTCGCCGTGCCCAACCCCCTGGGGCTGCTGGGCGTGAGCAGCCCCAGCCGTCAAGCTCCTCATATAGAGCACAGCAAAAAGAGAAACACTCTCAGCCGAAGCCTTCGAAGCAGAAGCCGGATCTGAGGACCGTTCTTCAGGCTAAGAAGGCTTCGGCTCAAAAGAAGAGGACCTGACGCCTATGGCGTCAGACCCATGAGGGCAGCCCCACCCGGGGTGGAGCGGGTTACACCTCAGCATACGGTGTCCGTTCCACCTCGGTGTCCTCAGGGGGCCATTCTGCCAACCCCGCACCCTTGGTCTCGGGGCGCAGTGGTTCCCAGCGATCGTCTGGTGCAATGTCAACTCGACATTGCGTCAGACATGAACCTTCTGAGGGGGGTTCAAAAACATTCAGTTCGGGTGGTTCCTGCCGATATGTTTCAGGCCCCCGGGCTGAGTGTCTCAATTACACCAGAGGCCAGCCTCGAGAGGCTGGTTCCCTTAGTAGATTTTCTGGCAGAGTGGAAAGTACTGCCAAATATTTCTCAATGGGTCCTGCATATAGTAGAAAAGGGGTACAGAATCCAGTTCGGTTCTCGTCCTCCACGTTACAACGGGGTGTTGCCTACGATAGTTCATCCCGAGCAGGCTCTGGTGATGGAGCAAGAGGTGAAAGCTCTATTAGCAAAAGAAGCGATAGAGCAGGTGTATCCACCCGACAGAGAATCGGGTTTTTACAGCCGTTATTTCATCGTTCCAAAAAAGGATGGGGGGTTGCGTCCCATTTTAGATCTGCGTCTGTTGAATCGTACAGTTCAAAAACTCAAGTTCAAGATGCTGACACTCAAACAGATCGTGACTCAAATCAGATCCGAGGACTGGTTTGTCACGATAGATCTGAAAGACGCTTACTTCCATGTCTCCATCCTCCCTCAGCACAGGAAGTTCCTGAGGTTTTCTTTTGGGGGCAAAGAATACCAGTATCGGGTACTTCCATTCGGTCTAGCTTTATCACCCCGCACATTCACGAAGTGCGTAGATGCAGCTCTGGCCCCGCTCAGGCTGCAGGGCATACGTATTCTGAATTACATAGACGACTGGCTGATTCTAGCGGAATCAGAACAGTTAGCGGTTCGGCATCGAGATGTCGTCCTCGCACATATGCAGAAATTGGGGTTGAGGCTCAACACCAAGAAGAGTGTGCTATCTCCATTACAGAGGACCACTTTTCTGGGTGTGGTATGGGATTCAGTCACGATGCGAGCCAATCTTTCGCCCGTTCGTGTAGCTGCTATCCTGACAGCCATGAAAGAGCTAAAGCTAGGCCAGTCACGCACTGTGAAACAGTTCGAGAGACTGTTAGGGCTCATGGCAGCGGCGTCCAACGTGATACCTTTTGGCCTGCTGTACATGAGACCTTTGCAGTGGTGGCTCAGGACCAGAGGGTTCCCCCCGAGGGGAAACCCACTTCGTATGATCAAGATCACTCGGCGGTGTCTCCACGCCTTGGTTATATGGAGGAAACATTGGTTCCTGTCCCAGGGTCCTGTGTTGGGAGCTCTTTGCCATCGAGTTGCGATCTCGACAGATGCTTCTCTCACCGGCTGGGGAGCGGTAATGGAAGGCCGCTCAGCTCAGGGTCTGTGGAGGAGTCATCATCTCTCCTGGCACATAAATTGCCTGGAGATGATGGCCGTTTTCAACGCGTTGAGACATTTCCTCCCAGACCTGAGGGATCACCATGTGCTTGTCCGGACAGACAACACGTCGGTGGTCTCTTATATAAATCGTCAGGGGGGTCTGCGTTCGCGTCCACTATGCAAGTTGGCACACCAGATCCTCCTATGGTCCCTGGGGAAAATACTCTCTCTGAGGGCAGTGTATATTCCAGGGGGCCAGAATATCGGAGCAGACGTCCTGTCGAGGCAGGAGCTGAGGCCAGGGGACTGGAGACTTCACCCCGAGGTGGTGGAGAAGATATGGGAGTTTTACGGCAAGGCCGAAGTGGATCTGTTCGCGTCTCAGCATACGACGCACTGTCCACTCTGGTTCTCCCTTACTCACCCAGCCCCAGGGGTGCAGACATGGCCGAGGCTACGTCTGTACGCCTTTCCCCCTGTTGCTCTGCTCCCAGGAGTTCTGGAGCGAGTTCGTCAGCACGGAATAAGCCTATTGTTAGTTGCACCGCGTTGGCCGAGTCGAATCTGGTTTGCGGACCTGATTCATCTCTTAGACGGTCCTCCCTTGGAGATCCCGATCAGGAGAGACCTTCTGTCTCAGGCCGGGGGCACAATATTCCACCCCCGACCAGAGATTTGGAAACTTTGGGTTTGGCCTCTGAGGGGGCCCAACTCATAGAGAGTGGTCTTTCAACCGAGGTTGTTGAGACCATTCTAAGCTCCAGAGCTCCCGCTACGAGGAAATTGTACTCTTTGAAATGGAGAGTCTTCACTTCTTGGTGTCACCAGCGTCAGTGGGACCCGGTTAACTGTTCAGTAAACACAGTACTGGAGTTTCTGCAGGATCGCTTTGCGTCAGGTTTATGTCCATCCACCTTAAAGGTATACGTGGCAGCCATTGCGGCATTCCACGTCCCGGTGGGTGGTATATCGTTGGGTCGAGACCCCCTGATTACTCGTTTCCTTCGTGGCACCCTGAGGCTAAGGCCTGCAACATGCACTAGGATGCCGGCTTGGGACTTGGCATTGGTACTAGAAGGCCTATCTGGGGCTCCGTTTGAGCCCTTAGAGTCGGTCTCAGAGAAATTTCTGACTTTCAAGACTGTTTTTCTACTAGCCATTTCGTCCCTCAAAAGAGTCGGAGATCTTCAGGCCCTTTCGGTTTCTCCCACCTGCCTTGAATTCGCACCGGGAATGGTCAAGGCATTCTTGTATCCTAAACAGGGTTATGTCCTTAAGGTGCCAACCATTATTCCGAGGCCTATTGTGCTTCTGGCTTTCTGTCCTCCTCCTTTTACTTCTTCGGACCAGGAAAAGCTGAACCTTTTGTGTCCAGTGCGAGCACTGGATACTTATGTTCATCAGTCTTTTTCCTGGAGGAAGTCCGATCAGTTGTTTGTCTGTTTTGGATCACCCAAGAAGGGTCTTCCTGCCTCTAAGCAGACAGTGAGTAAGTGGATAGTCGAGGCTATTTCTCTTGCCTATGAGTCCTCTGGCCAGCCTTGTCCTTTGGAGGTCAGAGCTCATTCCACGAGGAGTATGGCGGCTTCTAAAGCCTTATTATCCGGAGTTTCTCTTCAAGATGTTTGTGATGCGGCGGGCTGGTCCTCTCCACTCACATTTGTCAGGTTCTATAGCCTGGACCTGGATGCTGCCCCGGGGTCTCAGGTGCTTAGTGCTTAAGTTATACTTCATCAACTTATACTTCTTTTTTTATACTTGTATTAGCGAGAGAGAGATCGTGTGTGAATTTATTCCACCTCGCAGCATCTCTCTACTACGGAAGTCCTGAACCGCAAAAAAAATGAAAAATAAAATAAATAAATCTAGCATTCCGAGAATAAAGTCGAAACATTTCGAGAATAAAGTCGAAACACATTTCGAGAATAAAGTCGAAACACATTTCGAGAATAAAGTCGAAACACATTTCGAGAATAAAGTCGAAACACATTCCGAGAATAAAGTCGAAACATTTCGAGAATAAAGTCGAAACACATTTCGAGAATAAAGTCGAAACACATTTCGAGAATAAAGTCGAAACATTTAGAGAATAAAGTCGAAACACATTTCGAGAATAAAGTCAAAACACATTTCGAGAATAAAGTCGAAACACATTTCGAGAATAAAGTCGAAACACATTTCGAGAATAAAGTCGAAACACATTTCGAGAATAAAGTCGAAACACATTCCGAGAATAAAGTCGAAACACATTCCGAGAATAAAGTCGAAACATTTCGAGAATAAAGTCGAAACACATTTCGAGAATAAAGTCGAAACACATTTCGAGGAATAAAGTCGAAACACATTTCGAGAATAAAGTCGAAACATTTCGAGAATAAAGTTGAAATATTTCAAGAATTAAGTCGAAATATTTCGAGAATAAAGTCTCGAAATGTTTCGACTTTATTCTCGCAATTTTAGATTTGTAAAAAAATTTCGGGTTTTTTTTTATTTTTATTTTTTACGTTGCAGTTCAGGGCTTCCGTACTCTACTAATAGTGAAGTTATTCACTGCGGGGTGGGGCACTCTCCCAGGCAGGGCCGGCCCGAGGCATAAGCGAACTAAGCGGCTGCTTGGGGCCCCCTCGCCACCAGGGGGCCCCCAATCGAGTTTTTTTTTTTTTTTTTTTTTTTTTTTACATATTAATTAACTTAAACAAGTGACATAAATGAATGAAAGGATTAATAATTCAAGACAAGAAAATTCTGATTTCATGATCAATATACCTGCCTACAACTGCTGCTGTGTCTGCCAGTGTTTGAGTCATGCGCATAACCTCGCGTGCATAGACAATTTGTGCGCAAAGTCACGGTAATGTTAAGCCATGTCACAAAAATTTGATTTGATCAATGATTTATCCTTTAAATGTAATGATATTCAGAACAGAACAAGAATAAAAAAAATCTATAAACTATAGAAATAACTATAAACAAGCCAAAACGAAATAATTTAAAGCGAAAGTGAAAGTAAGCGGCGTTGGGCTCACGTATCTCTCTCATTAGAATCAAAATGTTTCAACATTCGCGATGGATTTGGATGGTAAACTATTCTTTATCATAGGCTTTGTACTTCCAGGTTGTAGATTTTCACAGTATGGTAACCATCTCATAAATGATCACGGTTTACAGTATTAAATAAATACTGTGTTATGGTTGTCATTATTATTGTCATCAGATAAAATGACAGTTAATTAGAAAGTTTATTAATTTCAATAAAACTTGTCTAATCCACTAAATTAAATGATTGATAAATCAGATCAACAACTATCAGATCAACAACTTATTTTTAAAATTAATAATTTATTAAAATGTTTAAGAATAATAGAGTCTTATGAAATGTATTTTATTCAGAAAACTATTTTTTCTTTTTTATTAATAAATACAAATATATTATCAAAACAGTGGAATTCAAATGAAAATTTAGTGCTGCAAAACAGATTTACTAAATTGTTGTTGTTATTATTCTGAGAAGTGCTTTCTATTGTAGGCCTACAATAATATATTTCTTTCATAATTTCTTCTAGTTAAACCAAACTTTTATTTTGACGGGTTGTAGTGAAGACCTGTTCCAGAGTGTTTTTGACAATGGTTTTTCTCAAATAAAATGATGAAAATGCTCATTAGGCGTTCTCTCAGAGCAGCTCTGGAAATACGAAAATTTTGGACTCAGTGTGCATTCTTTTTGCATGACTGGATTCTGGGATTCCCTCTGCATCTAAATATAAACGGGAAATACCTTTATCCGCACAGAGGGATGGTGTTCTATGTGTTTCCTTCTTTTTCACCCACTTTGCGTCCAAATTTTTTGCAAATTGTATATCTATCCTCGAGGACAACCATGTGTTTTTTCTACATCCAAATATTGCCCATACTGACAATGGTTCGCTTTCGACGGTGTTGCATCACTTTTTGTTCTTTTGCACATTTGTTCTCCCGCCCTTGCAGAAGTTTCCGGAGCGCAATTTTCTTCCCCGCTTACATTATTATTCATTTTAGTTATTTTTTTATTCAGTAACGGATATGATTTAGTAAAATTAAAAAAGTTAAAAAAGTAAAATTGCAGATTTTAAAAACTACTTAAAAAAGTAGAAGTACACAAAAAAACTACTCAATTACGTAACGCGAGTAAATGTAATTTGTTACTTTCCACCTCTGGTTCTGGTTTAGACCGACTCTGAAGTAGGAATAAATTTTCTAGTTCCTAGAACTAAAATCGTTCCTAGTTCCTGCGGCGCGAACACGCCAAAATCCGGGAACTTCCGCCAATAGTTCTTGGAACTAAAAGGTTCCTCCGGAGCGAAAGCCCCTATAAATTATTTTATGGCATGTTTGCATCTGCTTAAAAACAAAACTTAACGAAAGTCACCATTCTCTGCCTTTAAATACGCAAGAGCGAGCAGTCAAGTCAAGTCAAGTCAAGTTTATTTGTATAGCGCTTTTCACAATACAGATTGTATCAAAGCAGCTTCACAGTATTAAATTAAAATAATACAACAAAGTTTGTTTCAAGAGGAATTTATTGATTGATAAAATTAAATTAAATATCCCCAAAATATCCCCAACTGAGCAAGCCAAAGGCAACAGTGGCAAGGAACCGAAAAACTTCATCAAGTGACCTAATGGTGTCCTAAAACTCCATCAGGTGACCTAATGGAGAAAAAAAAACCTTGGGAGAACCCAGGCTCAGTCGGGGGCCAGTTCTCCTCTGGCATTTATGAGCTAGAGGCCGGATTGTAGTTTGAACTGTAGGATTATATGAATGCCTGGCTGAAGAGATGCGACTTTAATCTAGTTTTAAACTGGGAGAGCGAGTCTGAGCAACGAACAGTATCAGGAAGACTATTCCAGAGTTTTGGAGCCAAATGTGAGAATGCTCTCCCTCCTTTGGTGGTTCTGGATATCCTAGGTATGACCAAAAGCCTTGAATTTAGTGATCTTAAAGAGCGCGATGGATTATAGGGTGATAGAAGATCCGTTAAATAGACTGGAGCTAAGCCGTTTAGGGCTTTATAGGTCAGTAGCAATACCTTGTAATTAATACGGAACTTTATAGGTAACCAATGCAGTGATGATAAAATCGGTGTTATATGATCATATTTTCTTGATCTAGTAAGAACTCTAGCGGCGGCATTTTGGACTAACTGTAGCTTGTTTATTGAGGATGCAGGACAACCAGCTAGTAAAGCATTACAGTAATCCAGTCTCGAGGTCATGAATGCATGAACTAGCTTTTCTGCATCAGAAACTGATAGCATATTACGTAGCTTAGCAATGTTTCTAAGGTGGAAAAATGCTGTTTTTGTAACATATGAAATATGATTTTCAAAAGACAGGTTGCAATCGAGTATAACACCCAGGTCTTTTACTGTAGAGGATAAAGTAACAGGACATCCTATGATGTTAAAGTTGTATTGTGCGAGGTTTTGTGGGCGGTTTTTTGAACCGATAAGTATTACCTCTGTCTTGTCTGGATTTAATAAAAGAAAATTACGGGTCATCCAATCTTTTATATCTTTAACACACTCTGTCAATTTGGAAAATTTTGCGTTTTCATCCGGCCGTGATGAAATATATATTTGAGTGTCATCAGCATAACAATGGAAACTAATTCCATGTTTCCTTATAATATTTCCAAGTGGCATCATATATATTGAAAATAACAGAGGGCCTAATACAGATCCCTGCGGCACTCCATAGTTTACTGGAGTTATGATCGATTTTTCTCCATTTAGATAGACAAAATGGTAGCGGTCAGATAGGTATGATTTGAACCAGCTTAGTGCTTGTCCTTGAACACCAGTATAATTTTGTAGTCGATCTAAGAGTAATGTATGATCTATAGTATCGAACGCAGCACTAAGATCAAGTAAAACTAGTATTGAGATACAGCCTTGGTCAGAAGCTAAAAGTAAATCATTTGTGATTTTAACGAGCGCAGTTTCAGTGCTATGATGCGGTCTGAATCCAGACTGAAACTTTTCATAGATCTCATTTTGTTGCAAGAAAGAGCCCAGTTGAGCGGACACCACTTTTTCTAATATTTTAGACATAAATGGAAGATTTGAAATGGGTCTATAATTTGCTAGATTATTATGATCTAATTGTGGTTTCTTAATGAGAGGTTTTATAACTGCCAGTTTAAATGTTCTTGGAACATGACCTAAAGATAAAGACGAGTTAATAATATTGAGGAGAGGATCTTCCACTACAGGTAACACTTCTTTCAGTAGTTTAGTTGGTATAGGATCTAATAAACATGTTGTTGTTTTAGATGAAGTGATAAGTTTATTTAACTCTTTTTGTTCTATAGTTGTAAAGCACTGTAATTGTTCTTTCGGGGTGATAATTGAAGCTGAATTATAAGGCGCGATTGAAGATTGAACGTTTACAATTGTGGTTCTGATGCTTTCTATTTTCTCAGTGAAGAAGTTCATGAAATCATTACTACTGAACTGTAACGGGATATTTTGTTCGGGTGACGTCTGTTTATTTGTTAGTCTAGCCACGGTGTTAAATAAAAACCTTGGATTGTTTTGGTTGTTTTCTATTCGTTTGCGCCGGTGCTCAGCCCTTGCCGCTTTTAGGGCCTTTTTATAACGTGACATACTGTCTTTCCACGCGATTCTAAAGACCTCTAAATTAGTTTGTTTCCATTTACGCTCTAAAATACGGGTTTCTCTCTTTAAAACATGCGTAGTATTGTTATACCATGGTGCTTTATTTTTCTCTCTGACCTTTTTTAATTTAATAGGTGCAACCACATCCAATGTTCTAGAGAGAATGGTGCTCATAGTGCTAGTTAGTTCTTCTAGTTCATCTGTTTGTTTGGGTTCAGGCAGCAGCTGAGACAGATTAGATAAGCAATTTGAGAAATTATCTATGGTGGATGGGAGGATTGTTCTGCCTGGTTGATAACGCGACGCCGCATGACATATTACAGCAGTACGTAATATGCAAGTTACCATGTAGTGATCAGTGACTTCATCACTTTGTGGAATGATATCTATATCGGTTGGATCGGTTCCATGTGATATAATTAAATCGAGTGTATGATTAAGACGATGTGTTGGTCCGGTGACGTTTTGCTTGACCCCAAATGAATTTAATAAATCTGTAAACGCAGCTCCTAACGCATCATTTGGATTATCTACGTGTATGTTAAAATCTCCAACAATTAGTGCTTTATCGACATTGACTAATAGGTCTGAGAGAAAATCTGCAAACTCTTTTAGGAAATCAGCGTAAGGCCCTGGCGGTCTATATACGGTAGCCAAGGCTAGAGATAATAGGGATGTTTTTCTAACATCTAAGAGCGTAACATTTAGTACAAGTACTTCAAATGAAATAAACTTATAACCCGTTTTCTGGGTAACATTTAGAATATCTTTATAAATGGTTGCAACACCTCCGCCACGACCAATCAGACGGGGCTCATGCTTATAACAGTATCCAGGAGGAGTAGACTCATTAATACCGAAATAATCATTTGGTTTAAGCCAGGTTTCAGTAAGGCAAAGTATATCGAAGCTATTATCTGTGACTATTTCATTTACAATAACTGCCTTAGGTGTGAGTGATCTAATGTTTAGAAGACCTAGCTTTAGAAATAGTTTTTGTTTACTAATAGCAACATTTTCTGTTTTAATAACAGTTAGATTTTTCCTAGATCCTGCATTAGATTTATTATTTGATCTCACTAAACGAGGAATAGACACGGTTTCTATGCAATGTTCTACACTAGTATTTATATCAGTTGAATTGGTGCAGCAGAGACTATGATTTGGACTTTTGGTTACTAGTCAAAGGGTATTTAACATTTTGGAGATGTTATCTGACAGAAGATCCGCTCCGAATCTGCTTGGGTGTAAGCCATCAGCACGGAAAAGCCTAGGACGCTCCCAAAACAGATTCCAATTATTTACAAAGAGCAGTTTCTGCTCATTGCACCATGACATTAACCATTCATTTAGCGCAAATAATCTGCTGAACTTTTCATGCCCTAGTCGGTACGTGGGAAGCGGTCCTGACACAATGATCGTTGTTTCAGGCGATGTGCTGCGTACCGTATCGATTAGATTCCTGAAGTCTTTCTTCGGAATCTCCGTCTGGCGCAGCCTGATGTCGTTCACTCCCGCGTGCAGGACCACAGTTCCGACGCGCTCGTCACCGTTCAGGATCTCGGGAACGCGAGCAGCGATTTCAGAAACACGAGCACCAGGAAAGCAGTGACTTTGCACCTTACTTTTACCTAACGTAGCGTGTACATGCCGAACGATGGAATCGCCGATGATCACAGCATCGCGTTCTGTTTCGCGTAGAGGGGAGAAGCGGTTTTGTGTCGATAACTCGAAAACCGGGAGGGTCGGAGAAAGTCTTGGTCTAAACCTGACTCGCGTCTTCCGCTGCGGAACCACCCAGGCTTCGTGGTGGCGTGTTGGAGCCGGAGTGAACGAGACCATGGCTGATTTCGACCGATGCTGAGGAACGCACGGAGTAGACGCGGTCGGAGTCAGCGGGTTAGTAACGTTAAACACTGATTTGTGTGCATCGGCGCGTGATGTTTCAAGAGCCAAACACCGGTCTCTCAGCACGGCCTGTCTCAATAAAAGGTTGTGGATCTGTTTCTCAACAGCTTCCAGCTCAGACTGCAGTGCGTGAAGCTCAAATGTGTCCTCACCTGCACCAAGCGGTAGACTACTTACATCTGATATATTCGCCATTTTAACAGATGGACAGTGAGTTAGCAACGAAGCTACCAGTGATGCTATCAATATTAATACTAATTTATATTATAAGTTTGTTTGTAAGTGAGTGTGGAGAAGACGCGTTCAGCCGTGATCCATGGACGTAACCTCTAAGAGTATGCAGCGTTGGATCACTAATAGGCTTGAGACGCGTCTGCTCAACAGTCCGCGTTGTAACTATGAGGTTTTTTTGGTTTTTTAGTGGTAGGGGTGTAGAGTAGACGCACGATATGCGAAAAAAAAATGTTTGTTTATAAGTGAGTGTGGAGAAGACGCGTTCAGCCGTGATCCACGGACGTAACCTTTAAGAGTATGCAGCGTTGGATCACTAATAGGCTTGAGACGCGTCTGCTCAACAGTCCGCGTTGTAACAATGAGGTTTGAGCAGTAACATTAGTGCTTCTCAGTGAGGAAAAGTAGAAAATGTTCGTTGTAAGCGAGTTTAAAGAGAAAAATCAAGAATTATAAATCAAATCGATAGAGCTCCAAAAACAACAACGCATTCAGACGCAACGCATGATAATAACAGGACAAGACATTACTCACCGTGTTTGTTGAGTGTTTCTTACTCACCTGAGCTTTTCTGAACTCAAAGGCGCGAGCGCGCGAGAGAAAATAAATAAATAAAAATAGCTGAGCGCACACGGGTGGCGCGTTTACAGGCTAGCGAATTACTAGCGTGTTGTGCTGGTAGTAAGGTAAGCTAGCGATGTCAGGGTTGGGTAAGCTGTATTTAGTAGTAATATAAACAACTAGAAATTGTAGTAAATGATGGTTCAACACAAGGAAATACGAGGCTAAGACGGAGCTTACAGCACAGAGCAAACACACTCACAGCAGGCAGCGAGGCAGACAGGAGAGCAGACAGAGCAGGACATTTTTATTTCTTTTTGTGTTGTGAAAAAATAAGGTAATGAGGGTTTAAAAGAGCATTGAGGTGATTAGCTGTCCTAGTTCACACAGGTCAAATTAGTTGCGATGGGGTAAATAAACTCTAAACAGATACAAGCCATCGTTTGCTAATGATTGCGATGTCTGTGGTTTTCAAACAAACAGCTCAAAGGTTTCCACTTTGAATTTTACAGATTTATAAATAATTGTATTTTGTACCATGGACTTCTTGCTATGAAACCACTCCCACAATTAGCAGAGTAGCGCAGCTGTTGCTGATTACAAGAGTGTATAAAGCAGTGTGTGAAGTTGTGGCTCTTGATGGCCAGTGTGCATAGTGGTGACCATTTAGATATCCATATACTACATAAAGAGAAGGTTCTTAAGGAAAATAGAGATGTGTTTATTAAAAAAAGATAGTAAGGAAAGTACTATGGATGCAGAAATTTATTTGAATGAATTAGTGATGGTGTTAAATGGTATTAGGAATACTTAAACAGGAGAAGATCAACTGAGTTATGTCATGTTCCAGAAACTACCTGAAAAAGTATTACAGATAATATTATACTTATTTAATAAGATATGGGAAGAAGGTAAAATGCCCAAAAGCTGGAAGAGTGCGTTAATATTGCCATTTAATAAACCTGGGAAAGATTCTAATAATGCTGGTAACTATAGACCTGCATGGTCACACTATATAGACAGGCATATATAGACAGACAACTATAGACAGGCATGGTCACACTCTTGATCTAATTTTATCTCTGGGTGTGTCTCTTAGTGGTGTGACTATAGAAGACAATTGTATAGCTGACCATATTTACTTTTGATCTGCCTGTGCCCACACCAAAAGACCAATCTGTTGATTATTATTTTAGACCTGTAAATGAGGTGACAACACATTTTCTGAAGCATATGTGTCTAGCCCCATCTCTTCTTTCATTGAGGCTTCTGGACCCTGTTTAGATATGGAAGAATGAATTGATATATTTAATTCTCTATGCTCAAACATCATAAATGAAGTTGCTCCGCTCAGGCTTAAAAGGCCGAAACTTGCATCTCAGCCTTGTCTTAATAATGAAACGCGTGCCCTTGGAAAGGCTTGCAGGAAAGCTGAACGCAGGTGGAAGAGAGACCAACAGCAGGTTTCCTATGAAATTCTAAAAGACACGCTCAGCGGTTACCAGCATACAGCTAAAGCAGCTAGAACTAAATATTTTTCAGACCTAATAAGTAGAATAGCGCACAGCCCAAGAGTTCTGTTTGGCACAATAAACACTGTGCTAAACCCGACTACTCCGTCTTTAACAGAATCTACACTTTATACCTGTGAGGATTTCTTGAACTTTTTGGTTAGAAAGATTGAACTAATAAGAGAAAGAATTGTACCTTCTAATATTGTTCTAGAAACCCCTATGCCATGTTCTTCTTTACTTGATCACATTTTGAAGTCTCTCTTCCAGCACTAGCAGATATAGTCAAGCATTTGAAACTGTCATCGACTCCTCTGGATCCTATTCCACCTCGGCTCTTTAAAGATGTGTTTGCAACCATAGGCCCTGGTATACTATCTATTGTGAATCGCTCATTATCAAATGGTGTTGTTCCACCCTGTCTCAAACAAGCAGTGGTTACTCCCCAAATCAAAAAGACTGGCCTCGATTACACTGATCTGAATAATTTTCGCCCAATTTCAAAACTACCATTTATATCTAAAATATTAGAGAAGGTTGTGTTATTTCAAATTACCCCAGTTTTAAGTGAGAATGATATCTTGGATAACTTCCAATCTGGATTTAGAGCTAGGCACAGTACAGAGACTGCTCTGGTAAAAGTGCTGAAGGACCTGCTAATAGCAACTGATTCTGGGCCTGCAGCTGTTTTAATTACACTGGATCTCAGTGCCACATTTGACACTGTTGATCATTCGATTCTTTTAGACCGGTTGGAGTGTGAGGTTGGCATTAGTGGAAGAGCGCTAACATGGTTCCATTCATATTTACAGGACAGAACATTCTCTGATAATTTTGCAAATGTTTCATCCTCTGCAGTCACCTTAAAATATGGCCTCCCTATTTTTACATTTCGGAAACGCCTCCAACATCCTGCCGCCTCAGCAAGACGGTCCTTATCGGGCTGCGCCGGGAGATGCGCCGTGTGCTAAAAACGCTGGGCAGGGGCGTGCTGTGCATGTACAGCACATATGTCCCAGTCCAATAGTTTGTACTCCACCAACTGTGTTCCACCTGTAACTTATCTGACAGTGAGCAGTCTGTAGACAGTTCATTTCAATAATAATGATGCATAATTAATAGCTGTAATGTACATCAGTGTGTTTATATTGCCTTTACTGTGTGGTTTGCAGTAGGTCTTACCAAATAAAAGTAAGACGATAATTAAACTTGACAACTTTTTTTCATGACAACAAATTTTATCACAAATTTATTATAGTAGAAAATAGAACTGTACAAAACTATATACAACAAGCAGCCTCACAGGGGCCAAGCCTTCCAATGGTTCCCTGGGTTCAAAAAGTAGTTAAAAATACTTTGCTTTCAAAACTTTATAAGAACTTTAATAACCAAAGTATTCTTACTACTTACCTCACAGAACAAATGAGTTCATACAGCTGCTGAGGTTCAGTAGTTAAAAAGAGAATGAACTCAAAATGAAGACTTTGTATATAAATTAAACGCACAATATATTTAATAGGAAGATACAATGCTTATCAGTATTTATCAGTATGATAAAGGAATTGAAATGACACAACATTACACACAATTTTATGAAGTTGTACTACAAAGGACTCAAACCCACAATCTTTGGGTCAGATGCCCGTCACTCATCTCATTGTGCCACTTGGAGGAAATGTGTTTACATAGATGCAGAAGTTCCATAGTTCAAATGAGAATCTACTCAAAATGAAGATTTGGTATTTAAATGGACTCCATGTTATATTTAATGAGTTTAGATGAGATTATTGTGATGCACTGTTAGGCGGTTGTCCTGGACCTTTAATAAATAAAGTTAGTCCAAGATGCATTATATAGATTAATAAAGTATTATATTACAACATTTTCATTTTTACAATTATTATGTAAGTTCTGTATTGATTATGAATTTTGTCATTCACTTATACGGCTCTAAATGGTTTAGATTTGGTGTTTTTAACTGATTTTGTACTGATGTTCTTCATCACTATTTATTAAGGTCATAAAATTCTGGACTTTTGGTACTACTTAGGATATTGAACTGCACTAAAGGAGAGAATGTTTTTTGTTTGTTTTTGCATGTGGGTCCTAAAGTCTGGAACAGGTTTCCTGATAATGTTCACTATTCTGACAAACATTCCTAGTTTAATTGTAGATTAAAGACATCTCTTTAAACAAGAATTCACACAATGCATTTTATAATCTTGTAATTTTGTTATATTTATATATGCTTATGTTCTATTTTCAGTTTCTACATTGTTATGGGCATATTAGATATTATGTGATCTCCAATTTGGATCCAGCTTCATATGAGAATTTCAGATGATGCTAACTTCTGTGAAGAGAGCACACCAAATCTGTTTTAAAGTTGACATGAAATCAAAATTGACCCTATTAACTTTAACACATATTACTTGTCTTGTGGTGAACAATTAATCTGTGCAAGTTAATACTCAGAATTTTTTAACAAAAATGTAAGATGTTGACATGATTTCTGGGCAGGTCTAAAATTTTTTTAGTAGTTTAGTCATGTGACCACACACACTTATTTTGTGGTACTGTCGTCTTAACTCTTATTTATAAGATCTTATTTTTAAATGTGAATTAAAAATAGTTATTTTTAGTTTAAACACCTTTTGAGCGCATTGGATAAAGTATGCAAATAAGAGGGGGCTGTTTAAGTAGAAGATTGCATATTTAAATGCATATAGAAACAAATGCTAACGGTTTCTTTAGTTATTCACAATGACACTTGGTTACACTACTTGCTTATTCCAGCATGGTTTGTGGAACTAAACTTAGTGCCTAGTTAAGAATGGTTATAAGCATTCATGCAACTTTTCAAATGTAAGATAAGACCATGAAATAAAGGTCACATATTCCAAGAATTGACACAATTGCTTTAATAAAATTGAAGAAAAAAGAAAAGAAAGACATTAAACAACGTTAATTTAACAAAGCTTTGCCATGAGAAAAAAATAAATTAAATTTGTAGCATTACAGAACATGAAATCTAACCAATAATTTACTAAATTAACCTAATTTCAATAGTTTGAGAACATGAATTAAATCAATATTTGTCATTCATTACAAAAAAAATGGAATTACAATCATGAACGTTACATTGCCCATGAAAAAAAAAAAGTGTATATATGTGTGTGTGTGTGTGTGTGTATATATATATATATATACGCACACGCGCGCACACGCACGCACACACACACTTGTTTTCATGATATATCAGGAC
The DNA here is from genome assembly GCA_021554675.1 of Leuciscus idus. NCBI lineage: Eukaryota > Metazoa > Chordata > Actinopteri > Cypriniformes > Leuciscidae > Leuciscus > Leuciscus idus. The sequence continues at coordinate 1,635,120 of CM038629.1, forward strand.
TTGTGAAAAAAACGTGAAATATTAGGACATGCCTTTCCCAAGGTCCAACAGACCTGGTTATCAAATAATTTCCTACCAATGCTTCAAGGAATAGATCCATCTGTTGAGATTTTGTCTAAGGCTATATTTTAGCCAGACATGATTTTTATGCTACTTGTGAGGACATGTTTGGGTTTTTGTGACTTATGAAGTCATAGCAACAAACACTGTCATTTCATGTTTAAGTGATTTGTGAAGCCCATAGATACACACTCAATTTTCAGGTTTAAATGACTTATAAAGTCAAAGTTTAAATGTTTGAAATGTCTTTCTACATTAGAAGCAGCGGTGTACAATATAGTCATGCTCAATGTTCAGTAAACCTTTTTCACATTTACAGGTTGATAAAATCTAGTAAAACTGAGTGGCTCAGAGATGTATAAAAGCTAACTCAAATGGGATCGTAGCTCATGAAAGGTGCAAAGTAAATACCAAACAAAACAGAGCATGTTTTTACAATATTTTTTCGATATTAGGTCATTAGTTACAGGTGATATATTGAAAATTCTTATGAGCTTATGCAAAAGAAACACTTCCTGTAGAATCCGTCCTTCCTGCGATAGAAAATGCCATCTTGTCGGTGATTGGCTGGAATGTGGTTTGTTGTATTTTGGTGCAGAACCTGTGCACCTAGTGTTTTTTTGACATTATGATTCCTGTGTTGTCTCCCGAGACCGGGCTTTTTCACAGAGTATTCAGGGGGCAGGAGGCTAGCGGATCAAGGAGAGCTGCCTACGATTTGAGACAAAAATGAAATCGTGCTGAAACCATGCAGGAACTCAGTGCACCTTTAAGGTCTTCAAATGTCTCACTGTCTATTCATGAATTTCAGAGAAGATGTTATGTGAAAGAAAGAGGTAACACTTCATGTCTTTCTTAGTTGTATTAATAGTTTAACCAAAATAGGTACAAGTATGGAAATGATTGACCTTCATTGGCTGGCCTTATGAATATTCCTAGTTATCCATAAGGACATAATTAACTAATGCTGCATATGGATGGTCTCATTATAACTAGGGCTTAACTAAATTAAGAAATGGCAGCCCTCATCAAATGTTTTTAAAGCATTGAACAACCAACCACAATACAGGATAAGGCAGTACAAAAGACATAGCTTATTTGAAATTAAAGAACTACTCTCTTTAGCATCAAAAACAAAAACAACACAGAAAACCTGGGAAATATGTGTGAAAGTAACAATCCCTTAAAGTACTTGCTTGTTGACACAGAGGGTATAGATTACATATACTTTTAAACCTTATTCTATGAAAGAGATTATGTCAGTTACTTGAAACAATGCATTATATGATCCTGAGGTAGTAAGAAAAAAAATAGTGTCTGAAGGGCGGGGATAAAAAAACAAAATATATAATTAATAGCCCTCATGAATACATGCCAACATGGCAGCTTCAGTCAAAACTAGGTGGAATGCTTGTACAAGAAAACATCAATAGCAATCCTTGAATGAAAATGATAATATCAAAACGAAATCCATTACAAACATTTTCGCTGGATATCTAAGGTGACACTGATTATAACCGTACACAGTGAGCATTTTTCTAAGTTCAACAGAAATTAAATTGCACCTGAGCCACAGTTGGCATGTTCTAGTAGTTCTATCTATTCATTGATATGATTCTATTGTGAATGTAGTATTTGATTGCAGCCCAGTCTCGGTCTTTCAGAACCACTGGTTCTGCCTGGAGGCAGGAGTCACAGTCCTTTTTACCTGGTACCTTGCAGCTGGTTATGAAATGAATCATGTGCCGCTCCACAGCCTTCACTTCATTACCTGTCCACTTGCTCCTCACCTTCCCAGCTGTCGAATGTAAACAAAAGAAATGTATTAAAGATGAAACAATGGCTCTGCTAAAGTGAAACATTGAGGATTTGATAAAAAATATATATTTTGTTACATCCATTCTCCGATAAGTTATGTTTTTTTTTTCTTCGTTTAGTATTTCCTGTTTTATTTCACATGTCTGTCCCCATTTGTGGATGCTAGTTTGTCTCCTCTGTATCAGTAAGTGTTCCAGCATAGTTTGTTTCCCAGTGTTAGTCTCCTTGTGTTATATTGACCTTTATTCTGTGTACCTTGACTTAGCCTAAGCCTTGTGATTTGGATACCTGACTGCCATGTCCAGTCGTGATAGTTTAGTAGTTATGATAGTATATGGCATTCATTAAATTGAATACATTTTTCTAAAAGAGTAATGTGGATACAAAATGCTTACAGTATTTACCTTGCTTTGCAGTAGAGCACTTTGAAGAAGTTTGGGATGTAACCACTTGAAGTGCTGTGTTCTGCTGGTAATCTGAAAACAATGAATTTAAATATATTTAAGATAAAAGCACAACTTCACATACTGCCGTCTCTGTGAAGGCAAAAATAAATAATTGTTTTCATTATGAACGCACTCACTTTTTGGAGTGCAAATTTTGTATTTCGGCGCCTTTTATATTTGACCATGTCTTGGTTGAGTGTTGCTGACGTATGGTTTGTCCAAGACGGTTGAGGCAGAAGTGCTCTCCAAATTATCCAGGGTGGTTGAAGCATGCAAGTGCCGATCCCCAGAAGTCTCAGTTCTTGAGCCTTTGAAAAGTAAAAATGAAATGAGCATTAATGTCAATGAGTTTGTTTGATTGTATTATTCAATGAAATCAACCTCAATGTCAGACAACAAAAGAGCTTAGTGGAAGTCTGAACCTGCTGGCTTGAAAAGGCCCCACTCATATCAGAAAGTATACTGTATCTCTCCTCATGGTGGGATATCAAGAGGAAAGCCCACCTCTCTATTGTTTCCTGTATCTGAGTAATCTTTTAAGTTAACTATTCCTCTACCTCTTACTTTTAATGTTCAAAGTTACCTTTTTTCTTTTGACTTAACATCCCAATAAAAGGCTGTCCTAACTTACTCCACCTGTACTGCTAACCAGTTTTTTTGCAAAACATTAATTACCTTGATCATGTACTGTAACTATTGCTTTCTTAGTTGTCTTCTCTCATTCACTATTTCTTTATTTCTTGCTGCTGTTTAGACTTAATTGATTAAAACCTGTCCACCTTCTTTCTATCAATGATTCTAAATAATTCAGCACCATGTTTATACATAATCACTTCCATCTTATTAAATTTATTTACCACTGATCCTTTAAGCCCATCTAACACTATCATCTGGGGCCTCATTTATAAACGTTGCGTACACACAAAAGAAGGCGTACGCCGCTCTCTACGCAATAATTGGTATTTATAAAAAGCTAATTTGATGGGAAAATGTGCGGTCCTTCACGCAAACTCTGACCCAGGCGTACGCACACAAACAGGTGAAATGAGAAATGGCGACACCGTCAGCAGAGGGAAGAAACACGTGAAAGTGTGTGAAACTGTAGACCGTTGTGTAAAAGAAATGGCAATACTGCCTCTCATAAATAACATGAAGACTTCACAAAGCAAGTCTTACAATTAACAGCCTACACGAACACCCGTTTGATCGATCTGCAGTGTAAAACAAACAAAATCAAACGAAGATTACAACAGAAATGCAAATTAACACATATTTGCAAAAAGAAAAGTGAAATATGTTCTGCAATAATATTGGCATGTTATGCAATTCATCCTCATAACACATGTGTAGCTTGTCAGATGCAATCAAATGGATGGTAATAAAATGTCCGAACATTTCTTTTTTATTTCGGCCACGGTCGAGGTTGTGAGGCTGCAGCATTAACGGCGTCTGCAACCTTTTGCCACTCAAGTGCCTTTTTGGCATTAGTAATGCCCACACTGTGCCCTGAGATTTAAGAGTATAAATTGCATACCACCTAACTGGCCATTCTTTTAATTCTTTATTTTAAAAGGGACAAAGCAGCCCCTTTTGTTTTCAAATGACACACACAAACTATCATAAGAATAGACATTTATAAGAACCAGTTGAACACTGATGTGCACAGTGTAAAACACTATGATGAATGGAAAACACTTCTTCTCCATTCATCATAATGACTGAGGCCTTTTTTTGTTCAGTGTTGCACTTACTACAGACAGTACATACATAAGTGTGCTGTGAAATATTTGACAATATTGTTTTTATACTCAGAACACACAAATACACGGTAACAAATATATTTTATTTTTCCCACAAAAACAATGTACACAGTGTACATCCCAACTAACACAACAGTTGTACATACAGTGGTCTACCAGTGGGCATATTTGAATGGCAGTGTGTTCCTTGTGAAAACAAGAGATTTTCTGCATGAAAATTGTGCCAAAAGCAGAGAATTGTGTGTAGCGTTTTGAAAAAAAGTGTGTTTTAGAACTGCAATTAGAGTGTAGAGTGTAAAGCAGGAATTGTGCTTGTTGTTTAGCAGAATTGGTGTGTGTGCGTGCGTGCGTGCGTGCGTGCGTGCGTGCGCGTGTGAGAGAGAGAGAGAGAGATTTGCCATTGGTGCAAATACTGTAAAGCAGAATAGAGAATAAGGGAGAGGAAAAACATCTGTAAAACATCAGATTGATCAGTAGAAAGGACACAGATGGCATCAAATACAGCATTTTACATTACAGTATGCCATGTGATACTGTAAACAGATTACCATGGTAGAGACTGCCACATTACTGTAACTCAAACTTCATCTGTAAAGATCTACTACCAGTCAAATAGTCAAAATCATTTATTGTATTCATTGCCAGGCGCCAGCAAACTCTGTTCTAGCACAGAACCTCATGGCTGTACTTCATCACACCTTTTGATAACACACTGGAAAGATACTATTACAAACATTATGGATTCAATTACATAAGTTAGGTAATGCACGTGTGTTTTCTAATGTGGCCACTGTAGCCTGATGATTTGAAACATGTATCTTGCACTGTTTGCTGTTGAATGAACTGATTGTTAAAAGTACTAAACTGAAAGAAGATCATACTGTTCTGTTTCTGTGATTAAACCAAATGTTCTCATTACATATTACAATAATCTTGTGTTTGAAACAATGATAATGTGGACTGAAATGTGTATAACAGTAATGAAAGCATGAGATCAGGTTTTAAAAGAATGACTAGCTGTGTTACAAGTGTGATCAGTTTGGATTTTTGTATTAAGAGTTTTGAAAATGTACACCCTTACTTGTGAAAATAGTACCAAAGCGAATAAAAAAAAAACTGTGTATTTGTGTTTGGATAAGCAACCAGAGCCTGCAAACATATACCTGTCCACCGGATGGCGATGTGGATCTAGAATCCTAAAAGACCATGGAGAGAGTGGGGGATGTTTGTAATTAGCATTTCCATTCTCTCTCTCTCTCTCTGTGTGTGTGTGTGTGTGTGTGTGTGTGTGTGTGTGTGTGTGTGTGTTAGGTGTGAAAGAGAGTTTAAGTTTAAATCTATTTAACTTTACAGTAGCCTACATCAAGTGCTACTGATTTTTACATATAAGTCTTACGTATAGCTTTTAATTTTCAAATACAAACAATTTAAGTGCTAAGGTGCATACCTGACTGGCCATTCTTTTTATTCCTTAATTTATTTTAAAAGGGACAATATGCACATTTCTTTATTAGTCTTCAGATAAGTCACATTTTCTTGATATTCAGCAGACTGATGCTGACTAAAGGGTAAAATCACTTTTAATCAAAAATGTTTTGCTGATGTGTTGCATAGTTTAAAGTATAAAACAATTTCATTGCTTTTCTTTTGACAGTTTTTCTCAATTGTTTAAACACATTTTCTGAAAGCATGCCTCATACTCTCAGAACTCTACACACAAACTAGATGTACCGCATCGCGGTACAAAATATGACCGCCGCTCAGGCCTGCACTGGCTTTCCACAAAAATAAATGACGTGGAGTAATTTGGCTGTATTGCGTGTTTATGTATATACCTAAAAAAAGTAATAGTATGTGCATGTCTGTCTGTGTGTGTGTGTGTGTGTGTGTGTGTGTGTGTGTGTGTGTGTGTGTATGTGTGTGTCTGTGTGTGTGCGTACATGTGTGCGCGTGTGTGTTTGTGTGTGTGTGTCTGTGCATGTGGATTTGTATGTGTGTGTATGGGTGTGTGTCTGTGCGTGTGGATGTCAGTGTGTGTGCATGCTTGCGTTTGTTTGTATTCCTGCATGTGTGTGTGTGACAGTATCATCCTAAACCAGCAACCCTTCGCTCAACAGCACCATCTACAGGCCGATGAGTGTACAGTCACTAAATGTGCACATAAATGAATTTATTTTATACCCCCCCATGGATGAAATTCTACAAAACTTAGGGGACCAAACGAAATTTTTCCTTAGAAGTCTAGTGGGGCTACATGCCCACCAAATTTCATGTTCCCCGGTGTTTCGGTGTCCCTGGTATGGTTGACGAAAAATTTACGGGGGACCCAGCGCGGGGGGGGGGAAGTGGCCCCCGGGGACCAAATGAAATTTTTCCGTAAAAGTCTAGTAGACCAACATACCACAAAAATTTCTTCATCCTCGGTGCCACGGTTCAGGTAGTTATTTAGGAAAAACTGCATTTTTTTGGGTTTGGGGGGGCCCAGCGCGGGGGGGGGAGTGGCCCCAGGGGACCAAACGAAATTTTTCCGTAGAAGTCTAGTGGGGCTACATGCCCACCAAATTTCATGTTCCCCGGTGTTTCGGTGTCCCTGGTATCGTTGACGAAAAATTTACGGGGGCCCCAGCGCGGGGGGGGAAGTGGCCCCCGCGGACCAAACGAAATTTTTCCGTAAAAGTCTAGTAGACCAACATACCATAAAAATGTCTTCATCCTCGGTGCCACGGTTCAGGTAGTTATTTAGGAAAAACTGCATTTTTTGGGGTTTGGGGGGGCCCAGCGCGGGGGGGGGAGTGGCCCCCGGGGACCAAACGAAATTTTTCCTTAGAAGTCTAGTGGGGCTACATGCCCACCAAATTTCATGTTCCCCGGTGTTTCGGTGTCCCTGGTATCGTTGACGAAAAATTTAAGGGGGCCCCAGCGCGGGGGGGGAAGTGGCCCCCAGGGACCAAACGAAATTTTTCCGTAAAAGTCTAGTAGACCAACATACCATAAAAAGTTCTTCATCCTCGGTGCCACGGTTCAGGTAGTTATTTAGGAAAAACTGCATTTTTGGGGGTTTGGGGGGGCCCAGCGCGGGGGGGGAGTGGCCCCCGGGGACCAAACGAAATTTTTCCTTAGAGGTCTAGTGGGGCTACATGCCCACCAAATTTCATGTTCCCCGGTGCTTCGGTGTCCCTGGTATCGTTGACGAAAAATTCAGTAAGGTGACAAAAAAAAAAAAAAAAAAAACTTTGACAATCCCTATATAACCGGCTAGCTACGCTAGCGGCGGTCATAATAACACACACACACACACACACACAATAAATGACAGCTGTATCTTGTTCAGGTAATTAAAATTAAAGGGGCAAAGTTCAGAAAGGAAAAGTCTAATTCCGTAAAATAACAAGCTTTCTTTCTGTTTTGCATCATATTAAAGGTTCACAATACAATAATGCATGGCGGAGAGGGAACACTTTGTAGGTTTATACCCAGACAGCAACATAGTGTCGGCCCAGATCCGGACCACATCTGGAACGTGTGGAATCCACGTGTACCAGATGTGGGCCGGATCTGGGCCGAAACTATGTTGCTGTCTGGGTATGTTAGTGTTTGTGTGTGGACAAACAAACAGGGCCTGCAAACTATGTTAGTATTTGAACATAGTGGGCGTCTTAAAACGGCCGTAACTCGGAGAAAACCCGACCGATCCTGCGTGCGCTGAGCTCTGTGGAATCATCTAGTCGAGCTGAAAAGAACGGTACAAGGTTCGTGATTTTTCGTTGTGTTTTCACGGAGATATTAGCCGAAAACCACCGGGTGCGCGATATAAGTGGGAACACTTTGTAGGTTTATATGTTAGTATTTGTGTGGACAAACAAACAGGGCCTGCAAAACTATGTTAGTATTTGTGCATTTATATATGGTTGTAGGTTTATATTTGTTCAGGTTAGTATCTGTGAGTGGAGAAACAACATCATGGACAGCACATTAATGACTCCATTGTGTGTGTGGTGTATAACAGGATTTACTTGAAATACAGCATAGTTTAGGCAAACATATAGATACTTATTTTGTTAATTACCATTCTGTATGTTTATTGTGTATATATATATATATAGAAAGAACTATACAGAACTATATACACACACATTTAAAAAAACATAGTAAACTACACACACACACGTGCTTTAATAGAGGAAATGAAAAGAAATACTATAAAACAGTTAAATAAAAAGAGAAAAGTACATATGAAATTAAAATAAGCGCTATAAAATAGTTTAATAATTTAATAAAAATAAAAAAGTAGATGAAATTAAAATGAACGTGGTCTTATTTCCTCAGGCTTCGGGCGATATCAGTTAGAAACACATTTCCCTTAGCACTTAGGTGTACTTCATCGCTTAAAAACAAATCAGGCTCTGCAAACAGTATGCATGGATGAGGTACAACGCTCCCATTGACACGGGAGACAAACTGAGCAATCACATTATTCACAAACTTTCTAACTTTCTCAGTCTTTGCTGGGGGAGCATGCCTCCATTGACGCCTTTGGTTGATTTCAGAAATGATCATTTCCATCTCTGGAAACTGTGCGTTCATTTCTCGTAGGTCCCGCTTCATCGCTTTTACTAGTAGCACACTTTTCACACGTCCCAGGTCGTTTCCTCCACAGTGAATCACTAGCACATTTGGAGCAGTTCTTCCTTTAAGGCACTGTTGGAAGACGGGAAGGAGGTCTCCCCAGCACATGCCACCCCTCCCAAACCACTGGACCTGGGAAGCCAGTCCAAGGTTGGTTCCAATGGTCTCCCTTGCTCGCTGCTGGCCACGCCTAATATAGCCATCGCCGATAACCCATACACTGTGCACACCTGATAAAAAGATTACAATACAAACGATTAACTCATTCAGTAGCTGCATCACAATAAATTTTATATACTTCAAGGCCTTTCTTTAACATGGATAGCCAAAGCTCACAATCTTAATCTAGGGATGGTCCATGATTTATACATCTACAATTTTCCAACGAACATACAATAACATTTAAACATTTGTATATTTTGAAATGAGATTGCCACTACATGCATTATTTGTGTATTAAACGCAAGTGTTAAAATATATTTAAATCAAATATTTCAAAATAGGTTGAGCAGAATTATACCTTTCTTAGTAGTGGATTTTCTGTTGTGTGGAACGCAAACTGTTGACTTGACTAAAAAAAAAAAAAAGAAGAAAAAAGTAAAAAATTATTATTATTATTATTATTATTATTATTATTATTATTATTATTAATATTAATAATATTAATAATAATAATAGTTTAACAGTTGCAACATCTGTAGAATAACTGGTTCAAAATGCTGAACTTACCTCATGTTAAATCCAAATGTGGTTTAAATGGGGAAATCCAAAGACGTAATCAAAATCACAGGCAAAAGTCAAACACAGGAAGGCAGTCCAAACTCAGGCAAACAAAACAGACAAGGGTCAGAGGCAAAACAGGTAATCCAGTGAACAGAGCTAAATCCAAAAAACCGAGAGACAAGATACAAGAAAACAACGCTCAGAAATGTAATACGAATAAGACAAGACTTCACAGTGAGTGAGTGTGAAAACCAGGCTATTATAGTGTGAGTTAAACAAGGTAATGACACACAGGTGAATGCACTGATGAGTCCGGGCAGTGATTTATGGGAAATGTAGTTTGTGAGGGTCAAATAATCACTTGCCACAGTAAATTAATTCACATATTTGTACAATAAATTAATTCCAAAATAAAGTCCATTGAAATGCTAATGAGTTGGGCCACTGCTACGAGAATTGTGTGTAGTGTTTTGAAAGAAGTGTGTTTTTAAAGTTAAGACCAGGTTAAAATTTTACGAAGGAGAAACATTGTTACCCTGTTTTCATAATTTAAAATTGAAAAAGGGACTTAGTACCATCTATGAGCCTGTCATCAATAACAAAACTAAAGCAGAAATAACAAATGAATAAAGTTATAAATAATTATTTTTTTGCAGACTTCAGTTTCAAGCATGTCGATTGGTACTAATAATAGAAAGAGTGAAATCAAACAATTGTTTAAGAGAAATTGTATTTTATTAACAAAATTATTAAAAGGTTACATTACAACAAAACAAAGAGAACTATATACAATAACAAAACTAAAGCAGAAATAACAACTGAATAAAGTTACAAATAATATGAATACTTGCACTGGCACTGATAAAAGAAAGAATGAAATGAATCAATAGATTAAGGGAATTTTTATTTTTAAAACAGTAAATAAATATGTATAGCAGCTTTATAGAAAATAGTTTTCAGAAATGTACATAACAATTAACACCAGAATTGCAACTAGATAGTTTGACAGCCTACATTGAATATATCCATTACCTGTAAGTCATCCTCATTTGCCCCTTGGAGGAGGAGGAGGAGGAGGAGGAGGAGGAATATTACCTCCTAATATTTCCTCAGAGGAGGAAGGATGTTCACTATCCTGCAAAACAACACAATACAACATCTGTAAAACTGCACATCATACGATAATCTCTGTCTAAAACAGATGCACTGTTTAATGGCAAGTGTACTCACTGTACGACTTAAGATGACCGTAGATGCCTTGGGGAAGAAAGAAAAAAAAAAACATGTGGATTAAGATTTGGCCAAATGAAAAAGCATTTTCTATCAATATTATTTCTACTTACCAATCTCCCACTTCCACACGAAGTGTTCACCCCACTGTCACTGGACACGTTTCCCATCTTCGTCTGAGGAATCAAAGTCGTTGTGAGCATTTCTTAAAAATAAAATCTTTATAAATAAATTAATAAATGCAGTTCTTTTTATTTTGCTTTCATGCGACATTTGTGTTTAATTATAGTAATAATAGCCTATATATATAAAAAAGAAAATGTTCCACCCCGGTGGACAATAAAGATTTATTCTATTCTATATGTGTTCGCTGACAGCCACGCACACCTTGCCCCCAGAATTCTTTCTGTCGTCCCACTCTGCTGTCTGAAAAAATAAAGATAAAAAAAACCACACAGAGTTAATAACTGACATAAACGTCCTCTTAGCAGACTACCGAATAATCTGTTTAGGCTGATGCCCACACGAAAACTGAGGTCTTAACACTTACTGTTATTCCCTCCACCGCTCCTGGTCTCTGGAAGTGACCGAGGATCAGGATTGCTTCACAGTAGTAGCGGAACATGGTCTTTTCCTCTGAAGTCACGTGTTCACCTTCCATCAGCCTCCCATAAACGGACAGCATGTCTTTCTTGGCCTTCCGGAGGACTGCCTGGCACTCCTGAAGGCTCTTCTCACCCTCAAGGAACCGTTTATACCTAGAATGACATGCAAGACAACAATGCGGCGGAGAATTACACACATGTCTGTATCACATAACCCCAGATGTACAGCCAGCACATAAGTACTATCAACATGGAGGAAGTCATTAAAGAAAAACAAATGGAAAGCCGATTAGCAACTGACCTGGTTTTACAGGTGACCTTGCTGTTGGACTTGGCCACTGGCTTTCTGAGGGAAGCGAGGAGGTCCAGGTAGGCTTGGCACTTCCTGTAGAAGTCAGGATCTGCTGCAGCCAAGTTCAGGTGGGTCTTCAAATACTGAACAAACCGGATCATGTTCTTGATGTAGTTCAGAATGGTGGCTGGGCCCATGTCAGCGTGCCGGAGTTGGGTGAGGTAGTCCTTGGTCTCAGTGGACTTTAGTAGGAAGTCCAAGCTGACTTCATCACCATTTGGCTGGATGTACCTCAGCATCCTGGAGACGTTGTCTACCTGTGATGAAAGAAAAAGAGAAGTGTGAGATGATGCAGTGAGAAGAAAAGCCACACACCAACCAGCCATACACAGACACCCCTAATAAAGCTGTGTTTTATCTGAGTTCCCTTCTCTTATGGAACTTAATAGCTGCTCTACATGTGCTGTGCTACTATATATTAAAACATTTCCCAGTTACAAAGAGCAATACGGATCAGACTAAAAAGAAACACAAATGTGATGTATCTTACCTCCTGCTGGCAGTTTGGGACCTGCAGGGTGTTGATCAAGTAGCCCTTAAAGTCTGTCAGCATGGCCTCTTCTGCAGGGAACTTTTCGTAGAGACCCATTTGCATCATATTGACCCGGACACTTGTGTTCTGCTGCGCTTGATCTCTGAAAAAATACAGACAGAAGAAAATTAGCTCAAAGCAACCTTACAGTTTGTTCAGTTTCTGCACTGCAAAAAATGCTTTCTTAATTAGTATTTTTGTTTTGTTTCCAGTCCAAATATCTAAAAAATCTTACATCAAGAAGCATTTACTAGAGAAGTAAAATGCCATAAGAAATTCTATTTTGTTTTCAGATAAACAAAGTAATTTAAGTAATTTTTCCTTAAAACAAGCAAAATTATCTGCCAATGCGGTAGGAAAAAATTATCTTGTTTTCCATTTGAATTCAGATTTATTTCTGGTTTTCCATTTGAATTGAGATTATTTTTCTTACCCCACTGGCAGATCATTTAGCTTGTTTTAAGCAAAAATTACTTAAATTACTTTCTGTTTATCTGAAAACAAAATAGAATTTCTTATGTCATTTTACTCATCTAGTAAATGCTTCTTGATTTAAGTTTTATTTTATATTTGGACTGGAAAAAACACAAAAATACTAAGTAAGAAAAGCATTTTTTGCATGCACTGATGTGTGTGAGGTTTAGAACATACCTTTGCCATGTTCGGTCGCTTGGATCGGTGGTGCTGCCTTTAGAGCTGCTGTCCTCCGCCACAGAGACACCACCAGCCGCTTGAGAGCTGCCACCGGCTGCTCCAGAGAGGTCACTGGTTGTGGGAACGGCAGCTGTGCTGGTGGAAGCCTCTTCGGACTCCAGGGGCCTCATGTACAAAGACATGCGTTGAATTCATACTAAAACATTGCGTATGGACAAAGCTGTAAATGTGCGTACGAAAGAAACGAAACTTTACAGAAAGTGAATTGGAGGTGCTACTATCGGAGGTAGAAACAAAAAAAAATAATATTTTATTTGGAACTTTGTCCTCCGGAATAAATAACAAAAGGAAAAAATATGAGTGGGAGAGTTTGGCTGATGCCGTCAATGCGGTGGGATCTGAAAGTCGCACTGTAGAGTAGACTGAGTAGCCTACAGTTGAGACACTTTTTGCGTTTTGATTTTTCACACAAAAATAGACACTGAAAAGAAGTGAATTTCCACATGACACGCCACATGACATTTCATTAGCTTGTAGACTAAGATATTATCAATCAATAATACCCACAAGTAGTTTATATTTTCCACAATTAGCTCATAAAAATAAGGTGCTTTTTGTCTCAACTGTACCCATATGTGGTACAGTTGAGACACCCATTTTTAATGATGTGAAGGTAACTAACCATTCATTGTAAATATAAAAAATAAAGACAAATAAAGAAAATAACAATTGGGCAACATTTTTGTTTATTCATCCATTTATATTCATTCATTTTATTTAAATTAGCACTGGTTAAAATGTATAAAGCAGGAACAAGATATGTAACAATATTTATTAATAATACACAGTTTAAATATCACATATCAAATTTTATTTTCATTTGCATCCTATGCTGGCTAATTACAGCGTTTAACCTGTTATCATAACACTGAACAACTAAACAGTGTGTTTCCTAATAGAGCTCTATCGGGGGTACAGTAGATATGTGTCTCAACTATCCCCCGCTGGACACCTCGCACATTTCTCTAGATTTTGCAATTACCTTGCATGACACAATACCATGAAATACAGAATAACGTTTGTGGTGATACCAGTTACGTTTAACAGTCACATAAGGATAATAAGCTATTCATTGTGGAGAGTGCATGGTGAAGTGAACGTCATATCTTAGAAAAAAAAAACTTTTCCCAATATCTTCGGATCGGAGATGCGTCCGTTGTTCATATTTCCCACGATCAAAGAGGACACTAATACGCACGTGCACAGCAAAAATCACAACTTGTGCTTGCCGCGAACGCAAGTTATTTAAGGTGTCTCAACTGTACACGTCTCAACTGTACACAGTCTACCAATGACCTTAAAAAGAAATGGTCTGATATAAAGGTGGACATTAAACCAAAGCTGTCATTGCCATAAACTAAGGGTTGTATCAATTTGCATATGCTTTTATGTGTTCTTACTTAATTGCATAATTGATAGAATATTCCCATAAGGCTCGTGTGACAATATATGTCAATTATTTTATAAATTGCAAATTAATAGCAATGTTTCCCACAGCTGGTGGTGCGATAGACTTGTAGAACAATTCCTTGTGTAATGTTTGCAACTTCACTTCATTGCCTGTAAGAGTCGCCAACGGACAAAAACAATGAGAAATGTACGTACGCCAGACATGAAATTGGCGTGGAGGAACACATATTCTCGCGTTATTTTCACTGTTAGTACATCCGACCGTGAGCGTGAAAGCTGGCGTAAGCAAAGTTTTTGTGCGTACGCAAGATTGATACATGAGGCCCCAGGTCTGCCTGGTGAGGAGCATTGGCCACAAAAAAGTTTCTTTGGTGCAGCTCTTCCAGAAGAGCCAGCCTGGATGGTCTGTGGGGGTAACGTTTCACCATCTCCTTGTAGTCCCAGTTCCTGGCTTCCCTTGCCCACACCTTGGTGGACTCCTTGGCCCTCTTCGCCTCCTCCAGCCGTTCTTCAGGTGTATTCTTTTTCATGCAGACCCTGCTCAGATGCGTCGTCAGCATCTCCTGTGGTTTTTCACACAGCAAGCAGTGAACAATGCGACGGTCGGATTTCTGGCTGTGAGACAAAGCAGACACACCAAAGATTACAAATGAATGAAGACAGAGAATTCTTAAAACAGAGGCCTAATGTGACCCTTGACCAGCAAAACTTATCATAGAAAAGGACCCTTTAGTTTTTGGTTAACTTAACTTAAAATTACACTGCAAAAAAATGCTTTTCTTATTTAGTATTTTTGAGAAGTAAAATGACATAAGGAATTCTATTTTGTTTTCAGATAAACAGAAAGTTATTTAAGTCATTTTTGCTTAAAACAAGCAGCAAAATAACAAGCTTTCTTTCTGTTTTGCATCATATTAAAGGTTCACAATACAATATGGTGGAGAGGAAACACTTTGTAGGTTTATATGTTAGTGTTTCTGTGTGGACAAACAAACAGGGCCTGCAAAACTATGTTAGTATTTGTTAGTATTAGAACATAGTGGGCGTCTTAAAACGATCCTGCATGCGCTGAGCTCTGTTTTCACGGAGATATTAGCCGAAAACCACCGGGTGCGCGATTAGAAATATATGACATAGAGTGGAAAAATGGCGGCCGCCAGTACGAACGCGAGAGCTATTCTATCTAATATTTCTAATCTAGATCGTCACCGCGCGCCCACTGATCTCCGCGAAAAAAACACTCACAATCATGAGACTTATATCAATCTTTTCAGTACTTCAAAACGATTCGAACGAGCTAAGAATCCGTTCAGTTTTTGCATAGATATTAGTGTGTTATGACGGCCTTTTTACATTGCGAGGCGCGGCCATGTTTTTTTGATGCAAAGCACTCTGGGATATGACGTCTTTGTGTAACAGATTGAAATTTGATTTATCTAATTAAGGAGTGTGTGTGGACAGAAGTGCATGAGAACAGCGGAGTGTGTGTGGACAGAAGCGCAGAACAGCGGAGTGTGTGTGGACAGAAGCGGAGAACAGCGGAGTGTGTGTGGACAGAAGCGCAGAACAGCGGAGTGTTTGTGGACAGAAGCGCAGAACAGCGGAGTGTGTGTGGACAGAAGCGCAGAACAGCGGAGTGTGTGTGGACAGAAGCGCTGAACAGCGGAGTGTTTGTGGACAGAAGCGCAGAACAGCGGAGTGTGTGTGGACAGAAGTGCATGAGAACAGCGGAGTGTGTGTGGACAGAAGTGCTGAACAGCGGAGTGTTTGTGGACAGAAGCGCAGAACAGCGGAGTGTGTGTGGACAGAAGTGCATGAGAACAGCGGAGTGTGTGTGGACAGAAGCGCAGAACAGCGGAGTGTGTGTGGACAGAAGTGCTGAACAGTGGAGTGTGTGTGGACAGAAGTGCAGAACAGCGGAGTGTGTGTGGACAGAAGTGCATGAGAACAGCGGAGTGTGTGTGGACAGAAGCGCAGAACAGCGGAGTGTGTGTGGACAGAAGTGCAGAACAGCGGAGTGTGTGTGGACAGAAGTGCAGAACAGCGGAGTGTGTGTGCACAGAAGTGCAGAACAGCGGAGTGTGTGTGGACAGAAGAGCAGAACAGCGGAGTGTGTGTGGACAGAAGTGCAGAACAGTGGAGTGTGTGTGGACAGAAGTGCATGAGAACAGCGGAGTGTTTGTGGACAGAAGTGCAGAACAGCGGAGTTTGTGTGGACAGAAGTGCAGAACAGCGGAGTGTGTGTGCACAGAAGTGCAGAACAGCGGAGTGTGTGTGGACAGAAGAGCAGAACAGCGGAGTGTGTGTGGACAGAAGTGCAGAACAGCGGAGTTTGTGTGGACAGAAGTGCAGAACAGCGGAGTGTGTGTGGACAGAAGTGCAGAACAGCGGAGTGTGTGTGCACAGAAGTGCAGAACAGCGGAGTGTGTGTGGACAGAAGAGCAGAACAGCGGAGTGTGTGTGGACAGAAGTGCAGAACAGTGGAGTGTGTGTGGACAGAAGTGCATGAGAACAGCGGAGTGTTTGTGGACAGAAGTGCAGAACAGCGGAGTGTGTGTGGACAGAAGTGCATGAGAACAGCGGAGTGTGTGTGGACAGAAGCGCAGAACAGCGGAGTGTGTGTGGACAGAAGTGCAGAACAGCGGAGTGTGTGTGGACAGAAGTGCAGAACAGTGGAGTGTGTGTTGACAGAAGTGCTGAACAGCGGAGTGTTTGTGGACAGAAGCGCAGAACAGCGGAGTGTGTGTGGACAGAAGTGCATGAGAACAGCGGAGTGTGTGTGGACAGAAGTGCAGAACAGCGGAGTTTGTGTGGACAGAAGTGCATGAGAACAGCGGAGTGTGTGTGGACAGAAGCGCAGAACAGCGGAGTGTGTGTGGACAGAAGTGCAGAACAGCGGAGTGTTTGTGGACAGAAGCGCAGAACAGCGGAGTGTGTGTGGACAGAAGTGCAGAACAGCGGAGTGTTTGTGGACAGAAGCGCAGAACAGCGGAGTGTGTGTGGACAGAAGTGCAGAGCAGCGGAGTGTGTGTGGACAGAAGCGCAGAACAGCGGAGTGTGTGTGGACAGAAGTGCATGAGAACAGCGGAGTGTGTGTGGACAGAAGTGCAGAACAGCGGAGTGTGTGTGGACAGAATTATTAACTAGTTTGCTTATTCTTTTCTTTAAATAAATAAATAAATAAATTGTGCTTACAATGAACACTAAGTACTTACTTTCGGTAATAATGTAATTTATTTAATCAGTCCTGGATTTGTTTTTGTTTTTATTTTTTATATTGCGGCCTAGAATGACTGATTTTGCTGCAGCTTTTCTCAAAAATTATTTCAATATTTGCAGCATTGTTATTTTATTTTATTTACAGTGAAACCCCACCAATAATAACAATACATATTATATTTAATAAGTGTTAGTGACAGTTAGTGTTAGTGAGTAGCTACAATTTACCTGTAAATATTTTTGTACATAAATATTGTACTTAAATTGTGTTCCTGGTCCCTCATGCACAATGCAATGATGACAATAGTATACTCATAATTCTACTTTACTGAAAATACAGAACTGTGTTTACTATAACACTATTTACAAACACATTTGTACTTGTCCTAACCAATAAAATTAAGTTCAACTGATTAGGTTAATGCAAGGACTGAAAATGTTTGTTACCAATATTGTATAGTAATAATGATATTTACTTTTTTCCTCTTAGATTACCCAGTTAAAGGAACACTCCACCGTTTTTTGAAATAGGGCTTATTCACATTCTTTCCTACATTTAGATAGGTGAGCAAATGCATTTTTGTCTCAGTGCATGCATTGTTTTAGTTTGACAGGGTCGGCACTAGCTTAGCTTAGCATAATGAATGGAATCCTTTGTTGCCAGCTAGCATGTCCTGAGTAAAAGTGATATAAAAAATTAAAAAACCCACCAATTTACTTCTTGTGGCCTGCGTATTCACAACGAGTACAAATAGTGATGCAGATTAACACTAGGTGATTTCCTAGGCAGATATTGACTTGGGACTATATTAGGGGGAAGCACAGGCGAAGCATTGCTACTTGGGCGCAGAGATATCACGCCCAAGTAGCAGTGCTTCGCCTGTACTTCCCCCTAATATAGCCCTTAATATATAAGTCAATATCTGCCTATGAAATCGCCTAGTGTTAATCTGCATCGCTATTTGTACTCGTTGTGAATACGCAGGCCACAAGAAGTAATTAGGTGGGGGGGTTTTTTTATATCACTTTTACTCAGGACATGCTAGCTGGCAACAAAGGATTTCATTCATTATGCTAAGCTAAGCTAGCGCCGAACCCTGTCAAACTAAAACAATGCATGCACTGACACAAAAATGCATTTGCCCACCTATCTAAATGTAGGAAAGAAGGTGAATAAGCGCTATTTCAAAAAACGGTGGAGTGTTCCTTTAAGTAAAGTTGGAGGCAAAAACATCAGGGACTGTTCAACAAAGATTTTGGATAGGTATGTACGATCAAGCATTAATTTCTTTAATCATAAAAGATTTGATTTCTAATAAAAAAAGAAATGCCTGTTACCTTGACTCATCCCTTCTCACATCTCCTCTTTGCTACCTTGCACCAAGGAGCTGTAAGTAGAGGAGGTGTGAGTAGAGGAGGTGACACATTTTCTCCATCTCTATTTCCCACCACTTTCTTCCCCTCTTTCTTTCAGGCTGATGACCAACAATCTTATGGCACAGCTCAACATGAAGGGCCACGGCTCAAAAAAAGCATTTCAGTCAACAGCACTGTTCACCACTGTGATAGGTATATTCTGATTTTACTTTGAGTGTGCTTTATGGAATTCAAAGTGATGTAACAGACCATTTAGAATAGACAGATTGGAAGAGAAACAGTACACAAAAATTATGGTTTGGTACCTCAGTTTTTGAAGTCCGTTTGGTTTTCAGTACAGCGGAGTGGGGCGGGGCGGGGGGGGGGAACAAAGCATAATCTTTTTGTTGTTTGTTGTTGCATTTTTATTAAACAAAAATAAAGAAATATTAAATTATAATTAAAATGTTTATCTTAATAATTTATAATAATACAATTATTCAATCAATAAAAATGTAATCAATTAAAAATACAAATCTAATTTAAATGAATTAAAAATACATAAAATACAAAAATGCATCTCATCTAATGTTGTAAATTGTAGTATTATCCCCTCTAATCACTTTTAGCTGAAAGGGTATTAGGCCTACTAACTAATACTAAGCGTGGGGGCCCCAGGCAAAATTATATAATGTAATATAATGTTATTATATTTTGGATAATATATCTTCATTACATAGAGATATAATTAGACAAAATTCAAAAAGTAGTCAAAACACAAAACATCTAACAGAACATAAGTTGTTTATTTTTACAGCATTATGTGCTTATTGTTTTTATTAACGAAATTTATTAACAGAAGATACAATATAATACAGCAATCTTCAAGATACAGTAAATCTTCACATTTATAAAGGATTGTCACCTTAAAAACAGTCCTTTGCGTGGTGGAACAAGCAATGCTATATAGAAATATATAGTTAGCATCTTAATTGAATCTTTGTTTTATTATCTTGTTAGTTCATTAATTATGTTAACTACTTATGTACTAATTTAACACAAAGAGCTAATTAATAATTATTAAATAATGTCAACTAGTAAATGCATTGATTAGAGTTGCCATGCATATAGGCTAAAGATTTATATTAATCTCTGCTTAAATACTGGATGCATGGAGGAATAGCCTATTCCACGCTCAAGCGCACTCATAAATCTTGCCGCAAAGCACCGACAAAAGCAGGCTGATAATAAATATGTCAGAAAAAAATAAGAGGCATTTTAAGTGTCTATTAATTAATAATATTATTAGTGTTTTCTAAATCAGCGGCTGCAAACATATCACCATACATCTCCGCTGTAAAGTAGATACGCCTTTAAAGAAATGCATCTTTCAGTCAGATTACACGATTAGTAATAGCATAGTATAATATAGTGTTTCAGTTCATTTTTGGGAAGCGCTTTAGTGTCACGCCAAGAAGAAAGCGCCCCCTGTTTTTTTTCTTTTTCTTTTAGAAAACCACGTTTTCTTGTTATTGTGAGTTTACACAAATAAATTAGTTGTAGTTGATGTATTATTCTTTTCAGTATTGGCCAGAAATGATGGAGTATTTTAAGTTGTTTCCACTGTTGATAGGAAAATGCAAGTGACCTCGCCGGCGCCTCCACCATGTCATGCAGTGCGCGCTCCACATTCCGCACAAACACTTGGATATGCACCTAATAATAGCGCACATTTATCTAGGTTAAAAATTATTTCTGCAGGTGCAGTGGTTAAACCATCACTGCAATCTCATGCGAAAATGCGAACCAAACTGAAAAGCCTGTGTACCGTTGCCTCTCTTAATTCTTGTTAGTAACAAACTGAACAGAACACTAATGTTTTTCTTTGTCATCATTACAGATGCAATCAAAAAGTGGAATAATAAGGCCACTGACCACGAAATATACAAAGCCGTGGGAGACCACCTTAAACATGCCCCTGGACGATCTGGCGGTGGAGGATATGTGGCTACAAACGAATAATGAGTGTTGTTCGTGTGTATTTGTGTGTATTTGACGTGTCAATAAATGTTTTCTTGTTATTTTTTGTCATTTGTTCTATTTTGAGTATTATTATTATTAATAATAATATATAGTATAATGTGATGAATCTATATAGAGTGGTGAATGACGTCACTTTGTAGGATATAATGAATATATTACATAATTAATTTATGCTTGAAATTCCGATCTTTTTAACGACCTGAAAATGACGTCTTTTCCCCTTTCACTTTTCAACCAAATCTCTGCTCAACCAAATGAGACGTCTTTTCCCCTTTCACTTTTCAACCAAATTTAGACCTAAAATGGACGTCTTTTTATAGACGTCTTTTCAACGACCTGAAAAAGACGGCTTTTCACCTTTCACTTTTCAACCAAAATGTAACGTTGTTTAGACGTCTTGCAAAGTCGTCTTTTCAACGTCTTTTCAACGAGTTTTTGCTGGGTGGGGGGCGTTCCCAGACCAACCGTCTGTATCTATAACAAATTAAAATAAATACTTTAAAATGCTATTTATTCCTGGGACGCAAAGCTGAACGTTCAGCATCAGTACTCCAGTCTTCAGTGGCACTGAATGCACTGTGCATTCTTTGGAAATCATTTCTAATATGATTTGATGCCCAAGTAACATTTCTTATTATCAAAGGATTATCACCATCATCCCTGGAATAAAAACATTTTTAGATATTTGCATACAATTATTTTAAATTGTTAATTTAAAAAAGTGACCAAGTATAATAAGCTTTTGTATATTATTTCTAGGCATACATTAAGGTTCAATACTTAATACATACAATTTTATTCTTACTTTTTGTAAGTTGAGAACCACCGCATTTGGCTTAGACAGGTTATTACAATGCACTTTTTTGTGTTAATGTCTCAGCACCATGGCTTGCAAAAAACAATCATACTGGACATTGCGAAGAAAAGCCAAAGCTAAAGTTGACAAACAACTGCAGTCAATGCAAGCAGTATCATCACCATGAAGGGAGGAGTATGGTAGCATGCAAAAGCAGCACCGTGGATGATGACGATGATGATGAATTTATGGATTGTCTTTCCCATATTGATGAGCCTGAATACGTCACCATGGCAAGTGCTCTATATAGCAGTGAATCTGACACAGACACAGAGTCTGAACTGCATCCAAGTTCCCTGGATGATGACTTGGCCACCTGGGCAACAGAACATAAAATAACACATGTGGCACTAAATTCACTACTCAATATCCTCCGCGAGCATGATTTGAATCTGCCAAAAGATGCCAGGACACTGTTAGGAACAGTGCGTTCCAACAGAACTGAAATACAGAGCAAAGCTGGTGGCCAGTACTATCATTCTGGCCTTCTGCAATCCATTTCAGGGGTACTCTATAAAAACATGGACATTTTGAGGAACATGAGCAATTTGGAGCTCCAGGTGAACATTGATGGTTTGCCTCTCTACAAGAGTTCAACTACTCAATTCTGGCCTATTCTTGGAACTGTGCAAAACCTGGTGCAGGAGGAACCTGTGACAATAGGGTTATTTTATGGTGCTAATAAACACTGGATGAGTATCTCAAAGACTTCATCTGTGAAATAAAAGAATTAGGCAATGGTTTTGAATTTGAGGGAGTCAGTTTAACACTACAGCTTACCTCAATGGTTTGTGACGCACCTGCACGGGCTTTTCTGAAAAAGGTGAAAGGACACACAGGCTACCATGGGTGCGAAAAGTGCATTCAAGATGGCGTGTACATGGACAACAGGATGATTTTCCCTAGAAATGACATGCCTCTTAGAAATAATGAGAGTTTCCGAAATAAAACTGATTCAGATCACCACCATGGAACCTCACCTCTGGAAGAAACCTCCCTGGACATGGTCTTTGGATTCCCCCTAGATTATATGCACCTTGTGTGCCTTGGAGTCATGAGACGGCTTCTCCTCTAGTGGCTTCGGCTGGGTCCTCTCCCTTGCAGGCTGTCAGGATTCGGGAGTCACTGTGCTGACAGAAAGGTTGGTTGGTGCCCAGAAAAATGTTCCCATGGAATTTGCATGCAAACCAAGGGCACTGAGGGAAATAGATCGATGGAAGGCGACCGAGTTCAGACAGTTTTTATTGTACACAGGCCCTGTTATGCTAAAAGATCTCCTTGACACAGAGGTGTACAAAAACTTCCTGTTGTTTTTTGTGGGAATTTTCATCCTGAGCAATAACATCCTAATTGGAGATCACATTGAATATGCCAATGATATCCTGCGACTTTTTGTCACACACTTTGGACAGTTATATGACCCCAAATTCCTGTCCTACAACGTCCACTCTCTTGTACATCTTGCAGAAGATGCAAAACACCATGGGGTACTCTACAACTTCAGCGCTTTCAAGTTCGAGGATTACCTGCACAAGCTGAAGAGACTCCTGCGGAAACCTACATATCTGTTAAGCCAAATTGTAAGAAGGTTCTCCGAGATGCAAAGCTGCAGCAAAGAAAAAAAGAAAAACAACCCAAAGATGCTCAGAAAACTGCATACAGCTGGCCCTCTACCCGAATCTTTTCAGGGAGCTTCACAGTACAGAGAATTAAAAACATGCTCTTACACTCTGAAACTGGACCAGGCAAACAGTTTTGTTTATATTGGGGGTAAAGTTGCAAAGCTGCAAAATATAATTTCAATGAGGGAAGAAATTTATGTAGCCTACAGTACCTTCAACAATCATGAACTTTTTTTTGACTATCCCCTTCCATCTTCGGCACTTGGTATTCATCTAGTTGATGACCTCTCAAGAACAACCAATTTCTGCAAGTTTGAGAACATTGAGGGGAAAGCTTTCTTAGTTCCTCATGACCGTTGTTTTGTTTCAGTGCCTCTTTTACACACACAATAATTATAAAAAAAAAAAAAAGTTTTACACATATGTACTTTTGTTTTGTCATATTTTGTACATTTGAATCATGAAAAAATTTAATTGCAAATATTCATGCATATGAACAACTGAAATTTAAGAAGTGTCTTTCAACATCATGGGGCTCTAGGTTGTTACAGTAAAAACAAAAACAAAAAAACAACATGTACCTGATAGTGGAGTTTGTGGGAGAAGGGACAACTGGAACTATAGCAAAGTCCTGGTACTCAGATGGCCACTCCTGGTGGCCTCCATTCAGAGACTTGGACCGGTTGCTGAAGAGTGTCAGGATGATGGAAGCACCACAGCCAGACAAAGGGTGGACCAAACATCAGGTCAGAATTCTGCACGAATCAGGTAAGCAGGTTAAACTACACTGTAAATGAACATTATCAAAAAGATGGTAAAATACATGACATCCCATGGCTTAATGCTTGCATGAAGTAAATTCACGTACTTTGTTTCTTTCAGCATCTTTTGACAACATCGCAAAAAAATGGAAAAAGGCATGCTACACTTCTGACATCTCAGAAACGGAGATGCCTGGAAAAAGAATACACAAGTAAGTTGTCAAAGCATATTTACTTTAGGAATAGATACACTTAAATGTAATAATGTAATGGCTTGGAGCAACGTTTGGGGAAGGACATTACATAGTAATTATTTTTTGGGGGGGTCAATTTTTTCTTTTAGTTGAAAAACAGGGCAATGTTATTACTTATCTAATCCTGCTTTGTAAAATAATCTAATACCATAATTTTGCTCTTAGAAAGAAAATATACACATCAGATGATGAGCCTCATTGATACCCCCCACAAAAAAAAGAAAATTATTAATAAAGAAAAAGTTCTGCCTGCACCCAAAGCCCCGCTTGCAAACATCAAGACAAAAGGTAAAAATACAATGAAACCAGTTAAATGGTTGATAGACGTAGGTGTAACTGCTGAGCGCTAATTTTTTTTTTTCCAGGTCCTGTTGTAAGACCCCTGCTCACACCAAGCAGAGCAGGAAAATCCTTCAGCAATTGTGAGTTTACATTTTTAAAACTGTTATTTCTGTCATGTAAATATTTTAATAACATACAAAATTGACCAACTTCACCTTTCTCAGCTCCAGTTGCTCCAGTGAGATTGTCCCAGGCAGACGAGCCTTGGCATGAACACCCACCTGCCATTCAAGGTAACAGAGCATTAATTGGTATATGGAGGAAATCAAAAACACATTCATTGCAAACGAGTCACAGCCTAACACAAAGTAATACAACATTTTTTTTCTGTATAATTAATTAGAGAACGCATTCTCTATCCTGAGACCCAATCAACACCAAAGACCATCTACACATCAGGGAAGAATGCAGAGTAAATATATATATATTTTTTTTTTAAGTCATTTTTTTTGTCATTATTGAGGTATTTCTTAAGAGCCTTGTGTACCAGTTTCATGCACTGTCATGTTAGCAAATGCGCAACTTACCAACTTCACCTTTCTCAGCTCCAGTTGCTCCAGTGAGCTTGTCCCAGGCAGACGAGCCTTGGCATGAACATCCACCTGCCATTCAAGGTAACAGAACATTCGCTAGCACATGCAGGAAACACATACACTGCCAATGAAAAACAGCTTAACACTAGGAAATGTACAATTTTCTGTATAATCCATTAGAGGACACAATCTCTGAACCGAGACCCTCAAGTACCCACCAGGCAAGAACACAGAGTAAGTTATTTATTTTTATAGAAAAAAAGACTGATCTCAATTATGGCCAGAAGTGTAACTTTTTGAGATTACATTTTAGTTCATATCTCTGTGGCTACATTAACTGCTTAGATTGGTCTTACAAGTTTGTCATCTAGTTATTTTCTTCAAGACAGGTCCTGATTTATTAAAGTCAGTTACATGAAGACTGGTATGATTGGAATTGGAAAAGTAAGACTAATTACCCCTTGGTTAACTGCAAGTAAACTAGTTATAAAATAACATTTCAGTTAATTGAGGGTGGATGAGAGACGAATCATTAATGTATAAAATATATTAGCCGAATGACTAATGTAACATTAACGCGAGTTAGGCGGAGAACTACACAATATCAAATGAAAAACTACATATTTTGAACACCCGGTAGAAAATATATACATCATAAAATAATCATACTTAGTGATAAAGTGGATACTGTAATGGATAAGCGTTTTGTAAACCTTATTTTACAACATTTTACATCAACCCTCAGAAGCATTTTAGACTCGTTTAGGCTGTTCAGAGTCGATTATTTATTTTGAGAAACAATAACTTTATTGCATGCTCTTTCATCTTCATTACTTTCCAGAAAGCTGCATTACACATTGCATCAAAGGGAATATTCGAAAAAGCATAATAGGGGCACTTTAAATATGATCTGAAAATCTACAGATGTTTGGAAATTTGAGTCTGGAAAAGTATGGAATATGTGTAGGAACGCTGTTAAGAGTTTTTTGTGCTTGCAGGTGCTTCTGGTGTGAGGCGATGGAGTCGCAGCTCTGATCAATGTACACGTACGTTAAATTGAAGTTCTAAATTTGTAAAATTATACATTTTTAAGTTTAATAAAGATACTCTCCCAGATAAACCTACTGTATTGCAGCTGTTGAGAGGATGATTCTGGAGACATTACAAGAACTAGACATGAAGATGAATCACCTGACTTCAGTGGTCCAGTCCCTTGCAGACCGTTCCAATGTTCCAGTGCTAGTGGTGGACAGTGAGGATGATGTCTTTCCTCTCACATCCATGGAAGATCTAGACAATCTGGAAAGACAATTATCTGAAAGAGGGATGATGCAAAAAGATGGTAAGAATCATTGACATTTTTAGGTTTAACAATTGTAATGAAGAAAATTGTGTCCAGTATATTATTTGTGTTTTGTTTGTAATGTTTTGCTATTACCTTTTATTTTTTAAGGTGAACAGATTATCCATCAGTGGAGGACACACAATGAAAAAAAACAGTATGGAGAATATGTTCCAAGATCTTTGGTCCTGTAGCCAAACATCTGAACTGGTGCGAAAGGGGACAAAAGCGAGGGATAATGAAAACAAATATAGGATCACTCTTAATAGGTACGTCCATAATGTCTTATATATATATATATATATATATATATATAAAAACGCTCATCAGTCTGTAAAACAACATTTTACACCGTTTAAACAGCATATGGCTGCTAATATATATATATATATATATATATATATATATATATATATATATATTATATAGTAGTCCACTATACTATATACTTGTTATGTGGTGGTGATTTAAATTGCTGAATGTTAATTGTTCTATCTGAGATCGCAGGTGCAGTCATGAATGACGTCATGGGAAACCCCGTATTTAAGCCGGTCCGGAATTGAGGCTGGTCTCTCTCTCGGTTCTCTCTGCTCTCTCGCGATGCTCGCTGCTCTCGTTGCCTCCACCCTTCTGATCAGTGACAGCTGGGGTTACTTGCCTCATGGCGGGTAGTCTACGATCTTTGCCTCGACTGATCCAGATCACGGACTGAGCTTTTATTTGTTATTTTCAAGCCAGGTAGTGGGTATTTTCTTTGATCACTTTTATTATTTAGTTAACACAGCGTAGGAAAGCAGTGGCCCGGAAGACTCACTCTGTTTGTTGTTTTCCTCGGGAGCAGATAAGATCTTGTCTACAGAGTTAGATAGTCAGGTTTTCTGTTTTCCTGTTGCTGCCCTACCTGTGCTATTAGTTTGATTTATTGTTTATTATTGGTGCGCTCTCTCATATGTTTTATTAAAAGAAACGATTCACACCTTGAAACTTCACCCAGTCGTCTGTGATTCTTAATATGTACGGTCCTTGTCTTACATGTGTTTTAACGAGCCAAATTAGATAAAGGGCCGTAACAATACTATATATATATATATATATATATATATATATATATATATATATAATATATAATATATAATCTCTTTTGGACTATACTATATAATATAGTATATAGTATAGTGGACTACTATATAATATATATATATATATATATATATATATATATATATATATATATATATATATATATATAAACGCTCATCAGTCTGTAAAACAACATTTTACACCGTTTAAACAGCATATGGCTGCTAATATATATATAGCAGCCATATGCTGTTTAAACGGTGTAAAATGTTGAAATTATTTGATATAAAATCAAATATATATTTGACTGACCATACATATTAATGACATACCTAGTTTTCCCGCTGGGACAGCCGTCTTCCACGTGTGATGTGCTGAGGATCTGTGGAAGTACATGCGCAGTAGTCCAAAAGAGTCGATTTCCTGAATCTGACTATCCCCATATTTGGAGTAGACGCGAGTACTTCTTCACAAAACAATTGGCATATTTTTCTAATGTATTATTATTACAGGACATTGAACATCTCAACCCAGTTGGTGGTTATGATCTTTCGCACCTCTCTCATTTCTATTTGACAATAAAATAAAATTCGACCCTCCTGACTATTTTGGGCAGTCACACTAAAAGAGTCTGAAACTTATTATGTGAAAGACAATAGCATAGAGAAGTTTAAAGTTAAAAATTTCTACTTAATTAAATAATGCAGAATTTCAGAACCACTGGAAATGAACAGCGACCAATCAATAGAAAGCGTTGAATGAAGTCGGCGACATTAAATCCTGACTGACATAAAAAGAAAAAGCGTCATTTTTGAAAGGTCACATTATCCTTCAGAAATTATTCTAATATGCAAATTTGCTGATTATTGTCAGTTGAAAACAGTTATGTAAAAAATGTTCAGGATTGTTTGATGAATAGAAAGTTTGAAAGAACAGCATTTGCCTGAAATAGAAAGCTTTTGTATTATTAAGAATGTCTTTACTGTCACTTTTGATCAATTTAATACATACTTGCTGAATAAAATTATTATTATTATTCGTTTCTTTTCACACATAAAAAATAAAAAATCTTACTGTCGCCAAACTTTTGAACGGTAGTATGTTACAAAAGCTTTCATTTTCAGATAATTGCTGTTCTTTTGAACTTTCTATTCATCAAAAAATCCTGAAAAAAATGTTACACAACTGCTTTCAATAATAATAATAATAATAATTCTTGAGCATAGAGGGATTTCTGAAGGATCATATGGCACTGAAGACTAGAGTAAATTATGCTGAAACTTCAACTTTGTCCTCACAGGAATAATTTACATTTTAAATATAGCCTATTCAAACAGAAAACAGTTATTTTATATTGTCATAATATTTCACAATATTACTAGGTTATTTAATTTTTTATTTTTAACCAAATAAATGCAGCCTTGGTGAGCAGAAGAGACTTATTTTAAAAACATTAAAAAATCTTTTCTTTTGAACGGCAGTGTGTTGCAAACATATTTTATTCATTGGTTTTTTATATCCTTGCCCAAACTCATAAGAATCCAATTAAATAAAATCTATTTTGTGGATTTTATTTTTAAATTAATTTTGTTTTACCTTTTTTAACACACAGGAGCAGCGATGAAGAATCCTGTACTTCCGTCGCCGACTGAAGCAGAGGCTGAAAAGCACATTAAGGATTATCTCCGCTTGGCTCCAGGGAGAATGCCCTCTTAAAGACATTGTGTGCTTTTTTTTTATCCATGATTGTTTGTTCAAGAATTTTAAATTATAATATATAAGAAATTAAAGGTTGTTTTCATACACTAATAAATCTTTTTTTTTTTTTTACGATTGTTTGTTCGAGAATTTTAAATTATAATATACAAGAAATGAAAGGTTGTTTTCATACACTAATAAAAACATTCAAATCATAGATAACTGTTGTGTGCTTTCATTCTGAGTGTAAAATACTTGGGTTTAGTTATACCATGTGTAGACATAATTCGTGTAGCTGTAGTTTTTATCAATAAATGTGAGGGAACGTCTAAAATGTCTAATTAAAAACGACATCTATGCTACATAAATCAGATGTCTAACAGACATAAGATTCTAATCGTAAACGTCTCTGATATGTCCAGTGGATGTCTTTTGAACATCTGACAAGGACGTCTATGCGACGTATTCCAGATGAGCAAACGCCCTTAGAATTACGTCTTCCAGATGATAATGACGACGTCACACAGATGTCTGCGCGACGTGCGTGTGCTATCTGGGTTGTAAGTGTTATGTTTTCTCATTAGATTTTAGCGCGGTTTGCCGTTGCTAGGAAATATTGTTTTGTTTGCAGTGTTTAACGTGGTACACGCCTGCTGAAGTTGCGTTTGTTCTCGTACAGCGTGAAAATTTGTAGCGGCTGCGTTTTATGGGAATTAATTTTGTTAATGGAAGGAATTATATATTTAAACGATGTCTGGGCTACATAAATCAGATGTCTTGGAGATGTATGAACATCTGATGAACATCTTTAAAAGAGCGGATTGCCGACGTTCTAAATTATTTACGTCTTATTTACATAGCCTAGACGTCGTTCTAACAGCTGGCAAGGACGTCTCGGCGACGTAAAGCATATGAGCACACGCCCTAATATAAACGTCTTCCAGATGAAAACGACGACGTCACACAGATGTCTGCGCGACGTGCGTGTGCTATCTGGAATGACTGATATTTGACGAATTGCTTTGGGCTGGGTTTCCCGAAACCTTCTTAACGCTACGTCGTTCTTAAGTTACACCTTAAGCTGTACCTTATCGTTAATACGTGTTTCCCGAAACGTTCTTAGTTAAGTATACCTTCTGTAAGTCATACTTTCGGAAGGTTGGTCTGGACCACTCTTAAGCCCAATTTATACTTCTGCGTCGAACTCACGCCGTAGCTACGTCGTAGGCTGTGTGTAGCGCGCGTACCCTTCGGCGTACCCTGACGTGCACCTCTCCAAAAATGTAACATCGCGTCAACTCTACGCGGACGCAAGCGCTGTGATTGGTCTGCTAGGACCCCTCCCTCGGGTTTCACATGCTCCCTCTGCAAGTGTAATTGCGCGTCAACGCGGACAACGACGCAGAAGTATAAATGAAAACCAACCATTTACAGGGGTAAGTCAGTTATTTTAGTGCCATCCGAATCCATAATATCAGTGTTTTTTCTCACCCAACCCGCGTAAAAATCCCTGGCCAAATTAGTACCTACTGTTTTTTGACAAACAGGTCGTACGGTAATTTAATTGCCGTCTGAATCCACATCTCTGCGTTTTCAAGAAGAGATTCAAAATTCACTGTTTAAATCACTTTACGTACACTTTTATTACTGAAATGCTTGAAAGTATTTACAAGAACAATATTTCATCGCAGCTCCACCTCAGCGAACAAAAATGGGAAAGAGAAGAAAGCACATAAACAATTTAAATGGTTATTATGGCAGCAATATATGATACAATTTTAAAATATGTAGGCTAGGCTATTATAGTTTGGATTATTTTTTATAATAGGCCTATCCCATGAGTCCTAATAAATGCAATTTCAACTATTTCTAAAGTGCTTTCTTTAAAAAGAACACCGCTTTCTCAGATAAACAGCCCCTGCACGAGAGAATAATTGATTCTCGAGTCATCGATATCAGCAGATTCAGCACCATCGCCACGGACAGCACCCGGTAACGTCGCACGTAAGAAGGTATATCTTAAGCGGCTTCCTAAGGTATAGTTCGGGGAACACGCCTAGAAATGGTATACCTTCAGTTAAGTTATACCTTAAGAGTCTTCGTAGCGTGCTAAGAGACAACGTTATCGGGAAACTCAGCCTTGTTCCTTTTTTTTGTACGTTTTGGACAAAAGCGTCTTCTAAATATGTAGCCTAAAATGAATAATTATTATTATTATTATTAGAGTTTGTAACTATAAATGAGTTCACTTAGTAATACAGTAATATGTTTGTCATAAAATAATTTATCAATGCTTTATTTTTATAGGCTATAAGAGGATCATAAACAGAAGCAACAGTAGACAAGATGCCACGTCGAGTAACAGGTTGATCTTTCAACTGAACTTTTGAATTCTTTGATTCTCTTTCCCATTGTATGCCAAGAGTTCTTTCTAGGGGTAGCTCATCAAATGAAAGATCAAGATTTTTCATGTCAGAGATCTTTTCTGAAGTGGGAATGCTATCCAGCATTATTTTACTGTTTGACACAAATTTGTGGAGCCGTAGGCCACCTATAGCACAGAGCTTCCGTGCCTCATCTGCAATGTGCCTTAATGGCTTCTTCAGCATTCTCTACACTGATCACTCCATCATCCACATAAAAGTTTCTTATCACAAATTGTGAACCTAGCGGATACAACTCGCTGTTTTCAGTTGCAAGATGTTTCAAGCCATAATTTGCACACCCTGAGGATGAGGTTGCGCCAAAGAGAAGAACTTTCATACGAAACTCACTTGCAGGCTGGCTGAAATCGCCATCCTTCCACCATAAGAAGTGCAGAAAGTCTCTATCAGGTTCGTTGACATGAAACTGATGGTACATTTTCTCTACATCACACATAAGTGCGATGGGGTGTTGACGAAATCGAATTAAGATGCCATTTAGATTGTTTATCAAATCAGGACCTTGAAGTAAGTAATCGTTTAAGGAGAAACTCTCATACCTTGCAGAGCAATCGAAGACCACACGCAATTTGTCTGCCTTCTTCGGATGGAAAACACCGTGGGGAGGCAAGTACCATATTTCTCCTTCCTTGCCATCGTTATGTACCTCCTCAGCATCTCCTCTCTGCAAGATCTCACTCATGAATTCATTATAACGTTTCTTATACAACTCATCCTTCGCCATCTTTCTTTTGAGATGGTTGAGTCTAACCATAACACATTGTTTGTTACTTGGTAAGTTGGGCCTCACTTTAAAAGGAAGTGGCATTTGATAATGGCCATGAACATTCCTCTGTATACCTTCCTTCAATTTCTCAAGAAAAAGGACATCATCCTGAGAAACCTTTGCACTCTCTTCTTCAGTGTCTTTAAAATCACTCTCAATGACACGAATGACATCACCTGGTGTGATGGAAGGAAGCTCCTTAACCGCAATGCGATGACACAATCTACTGACTCCAGGTAAATCAGAGTGTGGTGAAGAACAACCTACTATACTCCATCCTAAGTCTGTCTGAATGACTTAGGGTTCATCATCTCCTCCAGCTATTACTTCTCTGGGAGTCATTGACCTTGAACAATTGTAGCCTATTAAAAGAGCAACGTCACAGTCCTGCAATGGAGGTATCTTGTCCACAATGACTGTAAGATGATTCCAGTTTTTAGCGACTTCACAAGTAGGAATGTGGCTACGATTAACTGGTATGCAGTCTTTGGTGTAGGTAGGAGGTAAATCAATATAATTACCAGATTTGTATGCTCTCACTTGGAGTCCTGATACCCTCTCACTCTGCAGGATGGTATCTTTTCCAAGCATGGTGGTAAGCTTCAATTTGACTGGAAATGTCGTTGCCTGTAGAGCCTCACTCACTCCTTTATCAATAAACGTGGTATCACTCTGAGAATCCAAAAGCGCATACACCAGTTTCTCACAACTTGGATTTTGTTTCACAGATACCCAGACAGGTACAATCATTAAAGTATGCACATTTCGCTCTTCTCCATTTACACTTAAGGCCACTGCATTCATTGTATCATCAGGATCACTTTGGGTTTGAACTGCAGAAGATAGAGTCTTTACCATTTTCACAAAGTTGTTATCATGTAAACTAGTTGGATGTTTCCTTTTGCAGGTATTACAAGTGAGACGATAACGACACTCCTTTGCACTGTGACCAAAATTCAAGCATCCATAGCAAAGCCTCTTCTCTTGGATACATTTCCGTCGCTCCTCCAATGGTTTGCTGAGAAAACTGAAACAGTTGTCAAGTTGATGGTTATCTTTCTGGCAAAGCATGCACAGAATTTTGTTCACTGGTTTGACAACTTTTCGACTCTCGATGTTTGTTTGAGTGGTGAAAACTCTAACTCTGTTTCTTGTAGTCTCTTTCAGATTTTCCTTTTCAGTAACAGGTCCTGCAACATGAAGAGCATGATATGAGGTAACTGGGTTGCAATCTCTGCTTCAGTAGATACAAAAGCAGCAAATTCTTTAAAAGTAGGATACTCGTGACTTTCAGAAAGAGATTGTGTGACTTGACGATTCCATCTGCCAATTGCCCAATCGGGTAATTTCAGTACAAGTTTCTGATTTTCTTGGTAATCATTTAAAATTTGAAGGCCTTTGACATGTGGCATGGCACCTTGGCATGCATTTAAAAAGTCAGAGGTTTGAAGACCAATGGCATCCTTTGGGTGAATTTTAGACCAGCTTGCCAGCCTTTCTCTGAACGCCTTTTGTATCACGAATGGTTGGCCATAACGATTGTTCAGTCTGCCCCACAGGGTGGCCGCGGGTCCTTAAAAAGTCTTAAAATGTCTTAAATAAAGTTTTCCTAAAAAAAGGCCTTAAAAAGTCTTAAAATGTCTTAAATTCAGATTTGATAGGTCTTAAATATTTCTGGTCACGTTACCGCTAAAATTTCTCCAGTCTGACGGACCTAATATCCATCAAATAACCAGTGAAGCATCGAATCGCGAGAATGATTCAGATTTTATTACATAAACAGCTATTGATAATGATAATGTATGCTTTTTCTGGTAACGCTGTTGAGGCTCGCGCTGCTTGTCTCTGTGATAGATTTTATAGGAAGAAATCAAAACAAATGAGCATAACGGCAAACAAAAAAACTCCCAGAAGAAACATACTGAGGTAAAAATACACTCTCGCGTTTCGGGAGTCGGGATAGACGGAATTGTCACTTGCATAATCGGGCCAGCATTGCATCATAAGTAACTTTACCATTTGCACGTCTTTTAAAGTTTTACCTGATTAAACATTCACGCGATTTGAAACTATTCAGTAACGTTACTTGCGCGCTGTCTGAGAGAGATGTTTTTTTTTCTGCACAAATACATAGAGTAAAGCCGCCTCACAAACAGCTCGTGGGTAACAAAAGTTATTTTTCGTGGATTTTATCGCTGTAACAGTCAAAAACATGCGAAAATGATGTCAATTTCGGTCTTGGTGAATATCCTCTAAACACAGTCGGTTATGTCTTAAGCATAAATCGCACGTGACCGTATAATGAAAACAGGATCCGTGCACTAGCTCTTAAAGGGACAGCAGCCATATGTGTCTGTCATTAATTTGGTTGTCAAAACAACAAACCATAGCTTTCATTTTAAGGAATCAGGATTAATAGCCTATGTATTTAATTTAGTCAGGACTAAAATACTACCCAGTGTTATTTTACATTTGATTACTTTATTCAGTCTCTGTAGTATTTCTGAATACTAGTGTTAGACCTAAGCAAAAACTTTTCTCTTTATTTCTATTTATTGGTATCTTTATTCTATTGTATTTATTTGTGCTACTTTTTTCAATTTAATTCAAAGATTGAAATCAAGCTTCCTTGTGTTGTGTACATTCTTAAGACCAAAATTACCCCATTGTAAAAATGCAATGAGTGAGCATACATTTAAGCGAGATACATGTAATAAAAAAAAAAGTCTAAACTCCCCCCTCAAATCCATTTTTCAAAATGAAATTCAGGCCCTGAGTGAATATTAAATTATTTCAATTACTTAGGTTAAATATTACATATACGCATGTAATATAATATGTATTTCCATCACAGGTTTGGTCTTAAATTTCATTCAAAGTGGCATTAAAAAGGTCTTAAAAAGTCTTAAATTTAACTTGTTTATATCTGTAGACACCCTGGCCCCATGCATCTTGATAAGCTTCATCATCTGTTCTGAAGAAAGTTCCTTCTAAAGCTTTTCTAGCAGGACCACTCTCATATTTCTTGAGATAAAACATCTTATCAGCAGAAGAAACAGTTTTCTTGTCAATAAGTGCCGCAAAGGATTGCTTAAACTCAATGAAGTGAATGGGGTCACCAACAAAAACAAGAGGCTCTGGCATCGGCAACTTGCTCATGGTCAGGTCATCTTGAAATGCTTGAACAAGAAGAGGTATATCAGTTGCTGATGTTTTAACTCTCTCCTTTTTGGTTTCATGACACACCTTTTGAAACGTTTCTTGCTTTTTCACATTTGTTTGAGAGAAATCTGATTCTGATCCGTTTATACTGCTACAATCTTTGGACAAGTTAGTCTTTTCTCTCTCAACCTCTTGATTATAGACTTCTAGTTTAGCTTGAGCTGCTTTCAGATCCTTTTGCGCTTGAATTTGCTCTAGTTCCTTCAACTCGACATCAAGAGCCCTTTTATGTTGTTCTTCTAACTGCTTTATCTTTTCTTTTTGCTTTGATTCTTCTAGTAGAACATTATATGCAGCTTGCTTAGCTGCCAACTCTGCTGCAGCGTCTACACGTTTGGCTTCTAAGCTTGATACAACAGAGCGATGACTAGAGTAATTACTAGTTTTCTGACTAACTTGTGAAACCGTTGAACCAAAGATTGAATGGGCATATTGATGGTCTAATAAGGTACGAAGACGACTTCTCTCCCTTTCACCATCAAAATCTCCATCTAAACCTGTTATTCTTTCATAAATGATTTTAATGATGTCAGCTGTAACTGCTTCACAAGCATCCATTTTTCTCCTCATTTCCATAGCAGGTGATACACGCTCTCTAAAGTCTTTGTAAGCACTCAGAACACTAGCTGTGTCCCAATGTGAAGGCTGCATCCTTCGAAGGACTGAAGACTTCAAGGATGCAGCCTTTGCGTCCTCCAAAGGACGCATCATGTAGCCTTCATAGGATTTCCTAATTGCGCAACCAGGTGTTTCTGATCACCGCTCCTCAACGATGCGAGAGGACAGCTGCCATCCTGATAATTCATTTGATATAGCCTAATTGAGTAAACAGCTATGGAGCCAGAATTGGCTATTGTCATTTTTATGTTTTATATTTTACTGGAGGACATGGTGAGGATGTTTCAGCCCCGGCGCTGCCAGGTCATGTATTTTTGGTTTAGCCCTGTTTGAATATAAAACCCAATTGAATATAAAAAAGTCCAGTATTTCTCGCGCTCGTCATCGGCAGCTGTCACGGTTGCCAGGCGACAAGAACAGTCCTTGTAGGCTAGACCGGTCCGATCGCTTCAGATGCGCTCTTTGATATGGGACATATCAAACTTATATGAGACTTTAATTTTCGGAACTGCATATTTCATTAAATATTCACGTACAAATGTGAAGTAACCTACTGAAGTACCTTTTTTCCCTCACATATGATTTTACATTAAACTACACAAAAGTATATAATGTAACAACCTTGAAAATATTCAGAAGTAAAATGCATGTCATAATATAAATACAAACTATAATAAAAACCCTGACAAGGAGTTTTTTCCTCTGCAGAATACATACCTCTAGTTTCACTCTTGATACTAAAAACTTGTT
Organism: Leuciscus idus; assembly: GCA_021554675.1. NCBI lineage: Eukaryota > Metazoa > Chordata > Actinopteri > Cypriniformes > Leuciscidae > Leuciscus > Leuciscus idus. The sequence goes on from CM038629.1 coordinate 1,672,302, forward strand.
ATTAAAAGTACTTTTTTCAGAAATTACTCTTTTTGAAAGTCTAATTATTATTCTAATAAATTCTAATAAAAGTCTACATCATTTTTTTCTTATTTTATGTACTGTAAATGTTTGTTGATTTTGATATGTTTAACGTATTAATAGTTGGAAAAAGTACTTTAATGTAGCCCGTGGAACAAATGATTTTCATTTACCAATTTTATTTGAAAAAAAAAAAAAGGTATACAAGAGTTTGTTTCAAGTAGAAATTATGACTGTCAAAAAAATAAACAATGTCCAGAACAATTCATTCTCTTTTATTTACACATTTAAAGTTGCATAAAAAAATTATGTACAGATTTTCTTTCCTTTTAAAAAATTATGAAAAAAGTTAAAGAATATGTAGAAAAAAAATATATTTTTCAATCATTTTCTCAAGAAGAGAAAACAGCCTGTCCATCCTCTCCCTGCTCTCCTCGCCTCTGCTTTCGTGCTGGTGCTGCTGGTGCTGGCTCCTCCTCACCGTGGGCACCCACTGCTGAACTGGGCCCTGAGGACAAACCAGGGCTTCCCACTCACACCCTCACCTGTCCCAGGACACTTGCAATCCTAAGGGCAGAGCAAATTAACCATGGCTTGTTAACAACAACAGCACAATACATTTCAGCAAAGACGTGTTTTTTTTTTTCTCCTGAATTGCTCTAAAAAAGCTTAACACAGGGGTGCAATCTTAAGTGCATTGTTAACACTGCAAAATATGACACATCAAGACATGCATACAAAATACTTAAGAAATCATATTTCTATATACTCAAATTTGGTTAAAACCACATAGCTTGCATGACAGCACTACAAAAACACATAAAAGTGAACCCCATTGCCTTATCAACTGCTTTTCTTATTGTTGTGGGCTTATTTCTTTAGCATATTTCTTTTAGCCTAATACACTAGTGAGATAGACTAGTGCAAATATTACAAACAGGTCGTTAAACTAATATTAGCACACGTTTTGCCTCAAACTACCTGACAAATGAAGCCACGCAATGGTGACGAAGGAGTTAAGATGAAGTTTATAATAAACTTTAACTCGGTTTCGCTAGGCATTTAAATAAATGAAAACATAATACTTACATTTAAATGTGAATTTGCTGTCCACCACCGATCTCTAGTCTCGGCCGCCTTTAAAAATAAATAAATAAATGCTGTCTCAACGGCGCGCAATGACTTATGGGGTAGAATAGGGTAGGATAGGCCGCTAAGTGTTCATTTATGTATCCTTCCTTTCACGGGGAAACGAAGGACGCATTTGGCGTCGCTTTTGAATCAGGGTAGCCTTCGTCGCGTCGCGATGACGCAACTGGCCTTCAAATACGGACTTCGGAGGATGCAGAACTGAATTGGGACAGCCTTCATCGCGCCGCGGTGACGCAATCGGCCTTCAAATGCGACCTTCCAAGGATGCAGCCTTTGAATTGGGACGTCCTTCGTCACGCCGCTGTGACGCAATCAGCCTTCAAATGCGGCCAATCGTCCTTCAAATACGGCCTTCGGAGGATGCAGCCTTCACATTGGGACACAGCTACTGTTTTTGGCCGCCTCCAAAGTATCAATTAAAATGGCTAATTGAGTCCCTAGTGCGTCTGATTTAAGGTGCTCACGTGCACTACGAGCTTCTATTTTCCATTGATTATATAAAGATACAATCTTTTTCTCCTTCTTTGATAGCTCTTCTTGCTGATACGCTAAAAAAATTTCAGTAGGGACATGCATGTGCTTTGAATGGCGTGTACTCTCACTTTGAGTTTCTACATGATGGCTATCAGTTTGCCTATCTACCTCCTTTGCACCTGCATCTGATTTTGACATTTTCAGTTCACCAAATTACATAACATTCTTCACATTTAACATTCAAATTAATTTGATAAAGTATGTTCAGCAAATTCACTTTAACCACGTGCTGAAACATAACCCTTAAATGTGAAACTCATTGGATACACTTTGGTCCTTTAGTCCATTAATAGGCGATCTACACGCGGCAATGTCCATCAACCTTTAAATTAGACACGATAAATGAGAAAAGATTTCTCCTCAGAATTCATTTCGTATCTTTGTCTCTGGTACTCACTGCGATCCACCAAACAATTTGGAACAGTTCACTTCCCTTAATCAGTTAATTAAATCGCTTCAAATGCTGCCCGTAGATTTGTAGAGCCGTCCGCTGGAACTTCACTTGAAACTTGATCCATATAGAGAACAATCACCTAGTCCACGACGAGCGCGCCGACAAAAAAGTTCCTCCATCAACCATGGCGTTCCTTGAAGCAATACAGCGGTTGATGATGGCAAGCTTTTACTGTAGTTGCCTGGTTTAAGAAAGGTTGGACTCTTTTACTGATGATTCCCACACACTTTAGCCTCTCCTCAATATTATTAACTCGTCTTTATCTTTAGGTTATGTTCCAAGAACATTTAAACTGGCAGTTATAAAACCTCTCATTAAAGGAGAAGTTCACTTTTGAAAAAACTTTTGCTGATTATTTACTCACCCCCATGTCATCCAAGATGTCCATGTCTTTCTTTCTTCAGTCGAAAAGAAATTAAGGTTTTTGATGAAAACATTCCAGGATTTTTCCACATATTATGGATTCCATTGGGACCCAAACGGTTCAAGGTCCAAATGACAGTTTCATTGCCGCTTCAAAGGGCTTTAAACGATACCAGACGATGAATAAGGGTCTTATTTAGCGAAACGATCGGTCATTTCAAAAATAAATAAAAAAGTTTAAGTTTTATAAGCACAAATGTTCGCCTTGCTCTGTTCTGTGATGCGCGTTCGTGACGTCACGTAATACGCAATTACGTTGAAAAGGTCAAGTTTGATGTGTTTACAAATGTGCGGAAGGAGGACCATATAAACATTTTCAAATGTGTTTGTGTCAGTTTATCGTTTAAAATGCCCATTTCGTGTGCGCATCCTGAGTGTTTTAATATTAAAAAGCCAAAAAGAACATTTTCTTCAATTTTTCAAGCGTGACCTTTTCAACGTAATTGCGTATTACTTGACGTCACGAACGCGCATCACAGAACAGAGCAAGGCGAACATTTGTGCTTATAAAACGTAAACTTTTATTTTTATTTTTGAAATGACCGATCGTTTCGCTAGATAAGACCCTTATTCATCGTCTGGTATCGTTTAAAGCCCTTTGAAGCTGCAATGAAACTGTCATTTGGACCTTGAACCGTTTGGGTCCCAATGGAATCCATAATATGTGAAAAAATCCTGGAATGTTTTCATCAAAAACCTTAATTTCTTTTCGACTGAAGAAAGAAAGACATGGACATCTTGGATGACATGGGGGTGAGTAAATAATCAGCAAAAGTTTTTTTAAAAGTGAACTTCTCCTTTAAGAAACCACAATTAGATCATAATAATCTAGCAAATTATAGACCCATTTCAAATCTTCCATTTATGTCTAAAATATTAGAAAAAGTGGTGTCCGCTCAACTGGGCTCTTTCTTGCAACAAAATGATATCTATGAAAAGTTTCAGTCTGGATTCAAACCGCATCATAGCACTGAAACTGCGCTCGTTAAAATCACAAATGATTTACTTTTAGCTTCTGACCAAGGCTGTATCTCAATACTAGTTTTACTTGATCTTAGTGCTGCGTTCGATACTATAGATCACACATTACTCTTAGATCGACTACAAAATTATACTGGTGTTCAAGGACAAGCACTAAGCTGGTTCAAATCATACCTATCTGACCGCTACCATTTTGTCTATTTAAATGGAGAAAAATCGACCATAACTCCAGTAAACTATGGAGTGCCGCAGGGATCTGTGTTAGGCCCTCTGTTATTTTCAATATATATGATGCCACTTGGAAATATTATAAGGAAACATGGAATTAGTTTCCATTGTTATGCTGATGACACTCAAATATATATTTCATCACGGCCGGATGAAAACGCTAAATTTTCCAAATTGACAGAGTGTGTTAAAGATATAAAAGATTGGATAACGCGTAATTTTCTTTTATTAAATCCAGACAAGACAGAGGTAATACTTATCGGTTCAAAAAAACACCCACAAAACCTCGCACAATACAACTTTAACATCATAGGATGTCCTGTTACTTTATCCTCTACAGTAAAAGACCTGGGTGTTATACTCGATTGCAACCTGTCTTTTGAAAATCATATTTCATATGTTACAAAAACAGCCTTTTTCCACCTTAGAAACATTGCTAAGCTACGTAATATGCTATCAGTTTCTGAAAATATGATCATATAACACAGATTTTATCATCACTGCATTGGTTACCTATAAACCTCCATATTAATTATAAGGTATTGCTACTGACTTATAAAGCCCTAAACGGCTTAGCTCCAGTCTATTTAACGGATCTTCTATCGCCCTATAATCCATCGCGCTCTTTAAGATCACTAAATTCAAGGCTTTTGGTCATACCTAGGATATCCAGAACCACCAAAGGAGGGAGAGCATTTTCACATTTGGCTCCAAAACTCTGGAATAGTCTTCCTGATACTGTTCGTTGCTCAGACTCGCTCTCCCAGTTTAAAACTAGATTAAAGTCGCATCTCTTCAGCCAGGCATTCATATAATCCTACAGTTCAAACTACAATCCGGCCTCTAGCTCATAAATGCCAGAGGAGAACTGGCCCCCGACTGAGCCTGGGTTCTCCCAAGGTTTTTTTTTCTCCATTAGGTCACCTGATGGAGTTTTAGGACACCATTAGGTCACCTGATGGAGTTTTAGGACACCATTAGGTCACCTGATGGAGTTTTGGGACACCATTAGGTCACTTGATGGAGTTTTTTGGTTCCTTGCCACTGTTGCCTTTGGCTTGCTCAGTTGGGGATATTTTGGGGATATTTAATTTAATTTTATCAATCAATAAATTCCTCTTGAAACTTAATTTAATACTGTGAAGCTGCTTTGATACAATCTGTATTGTGAAAAGCGCTATACAAATAAACTTGACTTGACTTTATTTGAATGTCCGTCATCACAGATTCGATCACCGCTGGACACCATGACTCGTTGAGAATCAACGTAAAAGCTTGTACAAAGGAACACAAAATACCGAAATGAATAAACCTTGAAATAAACATACATCAAAACCGAATAAGTAAAGATTAATGACTTAAACATACCTAAACATTATACAAAGCAACAACCAACAATTAATCTTGATACAAAAAAATAAATCGTTTAAGGACTATATTATTTACATATTTTCAAAACAGACAATATAACAAAGTCATTAACATAGAGAGGAGTATTTTGCTAAATATGTGCACTATATTACATATTTATTATATTTTTACTTGTGTCATTACATAATTGTTATTATAATGAAAACCGCATTATATTTAATTTAATTTGTTATTTTTAACATTTAATAATACCAGCTGACAGGGCTCTCTGTATGTTTACAGCATTATGTGAGATGTATTTTTTCTTCAGAAAAATTAACATGTAGGCTATCTACTGTAGCCTACCTAATATTTATCCAAATGAGTCAATATTGAATTAAGATTGAAATCAAATCCCAAGAATTGAATTGAAATCGTAAAAATTGTGTTAAGCAATAATACAAACAGAAGCCTACCAGTCATTGTACCATGATGTAAACATTGTAACATGTTGTAACTAAACTTAAAGGGATACTTCAGGATTTAGCATTAAGCTTTGTATTAGTAGAAAATCTGTAGTATTTTTGAATTACCGTGCTTTCCACCCTCATATCCCCCTGAGACGAGAGATTTATGTATTTTTTGTCTGGAAAAAATCCTCCGATGACGCACAAATCGTCATTTTGCGTCATCTGAGGATTTTCTGGCCAGAGGCTAAAGACTACAGCCAGTAGGAGGGGCTGTCCCGCATGTTTTCAGCCCGCCCATAGAGGGTGGGATCTCACTCATAGAATGTACACATAGTGTTAGACGTCTTTCTTTGGAAGCTAAAATAGCAGGCTCTTGTTTTGTGGAGAAAGCTGAGTAGTAGGAGAAAGCTGAGTAGTAGGAGAAAGCTGAGTAGTAGGGGTTACCATCCTCTTTTTCCCGGACATGTCCGGCCGTCGAGATCATCCAAAATGTCTGCGTTTCGGCTTTTGCTTTCTGCATTCGCCATTCATTGTTTACATGCACACCTTTTGTTTCAATCTAACTGAATTCATTCCGATTGGTGAATCTGAATGTAGTGTTTACATGAACGCTAAACAAGTGATCGGTTGATGTGCGTTTTAACATTGCTAAGAAAATTCCCGCTCCTCCGTGAGAGATACGAGACCGGCGTGTCTCAGTAATGACGCCACCGGCCTCGCGCCGTTCTCCCACGCCCCTCAGCCTCGTCCTGCTTGCCACAGTAAACATAATGAATGGCGACTGTAGAACGCAAAAGCCGAATCCCGGACATTTTGGGCGATCTCGAAATCCCGGGCAAACTCGTCACGGACACTCACTAGTAGCCTAGCCTTGTTGTTTTCAACTGCGCTCTCTAACCGGTAGGCGTGGCTTGGCAGTGTTTAGGGCAGCGAAGCAAGTGCATTCTGGGAGTTGTTGTCTTTCATCCACATAAGCCAAAAATACATTTTCTGGCTTTTCTCAGCCTAGAAAGCTCCAAATTCAAACATTTCTTCACATTTCTTCTACATAAATGACCTATTTTAAATACACATTCATCTTTCCAGAGGTGAAGTATCCCTTTAATACAATTCTGTTTAGTTACCAAATGTTTTGACAATCACAATTACACCTCTTGTGATGCAAGTTGTTTTTTTTACATCCCCCCCCCCCCCCCAATTTCTCTTGTGCAATTAAAATATTGTGATCATACCGTATACCGTGATAAAAGCTCAATCAATTAATCGCAGCATGAAAATTTGATACCGGCACATGCCTACAATCCAGCCACCTCATCATACGACACCATCGAGGTGGCAGCAAAAGATCCCTTTGTAATAGCCAAGCTGGAGTTTTTCACCACAGTATGCTGAAATGTATCACCATTCCTCACAAAGTATCAAACTGATGCGCCGGTCCTGCCTTTCATCGCACACGACCTAGCAGAACTATTAAAGGTGATTTAGATTTTCTTTGTTCATGTTGTAAATGTGATCTAAATAACTATAGTCATATTGTAAAGTTTGGGAACCCCTTTTAATTATTTGGACTTTTGTTCATCACTGGCAGGGTTTTCATAGCAGTAATCCTGATTACTTATCCCTATTGTGACAAATCCAAATGATTAATCTCTGTCTCTGGTAGTATTCCACAAACTCTGTAGGGGTTTTTTTTGTTGTCTTGCTTATTATTTGCAGAGCTTGCTGAGGAGATTCGTTAAAATAGACCTTCTTCGAGATGCTACCCCTGCACAACTAGTCCGTCTCGATGTCACCGAAAAGGAGGCAAGGGTGCCTGTGAGGGCCATTGACATTGGCATTGGAGCGGAGAATGCCATCAAGGTATGTATGGGTCAATATTTTTCTTTGGCCTACAAATCCAGATATACTGTAAGTATAGTCATTGAAATTTAGCTTTTTAGTCATGAAAAAGTCAGAGAAGATTATTTTATTTGGTGTTCTCAGTTGGTCCTCTTGTTTAGTTATCAGGGGAGATGTGGGACTGTTACTATTATATAATATAGTAGGCTACACATACTTAGCAAAATACTCTCTATAGCTCTTTTTTTCTTGCCAAAATGGCTTTCCTGAGGTAAATCTGACATAATTGTTCTCCAGCTGTGTTATTAACCTCTTTACGCTGATAAAAAACACTGATTGGTCGATATTATGTATGAGGAATATACATTTCGGTAAGTTGTAGCCTACTGTATCTTTCAACGGTGTTCGTGTTTTTTTACTATTAGCTAGTAGAGATGATCGGTTCACGTGCGTTAGGGATCTGTCACGTCACATTTACAAGCGCCAACCCAGCTAACACACGACGTAACCGTTACGTAATGTATTCGTACTTTTTGGTCACGTCATGACCTTACTAACTGACAACGTAACTACAACGTCGCATGCTCGGAATTTCATTACCATCATATTACCAACCCACAACGTCGTCAGTACGTCCTCCTAAGGTTATAAGATAACCAACAACGTTCCAGATACGTACTCTATTCGTAATAACATGGTAATTTCTTGACTTACTGGCAACGGAACTGCAACGTCACGGGACCGTAATTTCATTACCATCTTATCAGACTGCAATTTCTATGAAAATATTTTATTTATGTTTGTTTAGTATTCTGTACGTTTTAAAGACAATAGCAAGTTTAAATGTATAAAAAACTTTCATGACTGTATCATTCCCAGCAAGCATGAGACACCAGATCTGCAGATTGCATCAGTCAACACTACGTGTATTTTTTTTTTTTACATAATGTGTAACTTACGTGCAAGACGTATACCTACAGAAAAAGTTACAGTAAACAAAAATGAATATATTCGTGATGTTTTGGTAATTTCATGACATATTGTTAACGTAACTGCAACGTCATAATGTGACAGAATAAGTCAACAAATCAACAAAAATAAGATTGCTGTAAACTCCGACTCTGTGAAAGGCAGTCAGGGACAGAGTTTGTCCATTTAAAATTGAGAGAGCAGCTTCAACAGTAAAGGGATTTAATAAATTAGAAGCATATTGGAAACACTGTAATGTTTTCACTTGGCTACTATTTAGATATTAAAAGCAATTAAGATGAAAAAACTAAAAAATAATTAACTGATAAATTGTTACAACTTTTACTCTACTGTGGTGTTAAGGGCTTTGTTGATCTTCTCACAGCTGGATGTTGTGTTCCATGAAACAAAGAGTCGTGTTTGGGGTGACATTAAAGGGATAGTTCACTTTGAAATAAAATTTATTTCGCCTTGGCTACTGCAGTTCATTGGAACGAAACCGTAGCCAAGGCGACATCTAGTGTATATATCTATACCCGCCCGTGTAATGGTTATGAGAATGTTTACAGTCAGAAAAATTCATTATATGTAATTCTGTGTGTTAAAAAGAGGAAAATAAGCAATTTGCTTTAATTCATAGAAGTACTTTAAAAAAGGGTGAAGAGCACATCATAATTCATGCCCATAAATAGAATAATGGTAAGAGTAAGAGTAATAGCACTGTGATTTCCTGATTGAATGATCTATTAGCGATTACTTTGGTCTTCAAGTTAAAGAGTCATAAGATGATGCATCAGCACAATAACGTGTCAAAAACGGCATTATTTAAAAGTTACTCTGCTCATTTATTGTTGTACCTTGTTTTCATGTTTTTGCTATTCAAAGTTTGTGTTTAAGAGTTCGCCTGTTGATCGGGAATCGGTTGACTATGCCTGGCATATCGCAAGGGACGCGTGTTGCTCATGTTCGTCCATTATTACACTGGACGTGAGGGAAGTAACACCGTGTCCTGTGTCTTATTATTCATTATTCCCCTTTCCAGGTAAAATCTGTTTATTAATGCATTTTATGTCTGTATTTATGTCCTCTGTAGTCTAAGAAATAAGCTAGTAGTCAAATTTGTCTGTATAATTGTTATTGCTTTGAGTAAGTGCTGCTTAACGTAAGCTCCACTATAGTTATTTTGCTAGCTGCATCACGTGGTGTACATCGTATGGCGGTGATAGACAACTATACGGTTCATGTGCAGTGTTCAGCACTTAAAGAAAAGATGTGTTTAATGATAAATAACTGGGATATGTTATATTATTTTGTGTAGTTGAGAAGAGTGATGTTAATTGCTAGACTATCAGGGTGGTTATAGGTGTGTTAAATATTAGAATAATTAAATTCATGTTTGTTAATTAGTCTGTTTAGCTTCTATGTATATAAGAGGAATAATACAGCCTGTTCCACGTATTTAAAGTAACAAGTTGCATTTGTACTTTGCAGTGATATTTTGTCGGTTAGTGTAAAGTGTTTATTTAGTGCTGATTTTGCATTTAGTAATAACTTTGCAATATTATGTATTGTTGAATTATTGTTCTTGTAAAAGAAATGCATTATTACACTGGACGTGAGGGAAGTAACACCGTGTCCTGTGTCTTATTATTCATTATTCCCCTTTCCAGGGGTGTAACATTTTCTGGAGGCCCCGCTGGGATGGAGTGAAGCAGGGTCCGACTTCTGCCAAGAACAGACGTCCCAAGCTCTCATTCAGTCCCCTTCAACTTACCCAGGCAGGCGACGTCGAGTGGATAATACGGTGGCAGTTCGAGTGTCTACAACTAAAAGCAAAAGCAATCTGAGGTGAACCCAAGGTACCAGGAGCGCTTCTGTCAAAGTTAAGTACACAAGTTACTGCTGCTACTGAACACTAGATCGTTGATGCAAGAAAAATGGAGTCCGTTGAAGTAGAGACATTGCAGTTGGAAATAATAGGACTTTTGTGTACACTGCCAGTAGAAAGCCTAAAAGAACTGTGTGATTTTCTTATCATTGCTGGGCCAGAATTGGAGCATGTGGCAGGAAAGAACAGAACATCACTCATCTTAATGATAAGTAACCATCTGCAAAGCGAAGAGTTACAGAAACTTGAAGATTTGGGAATGGCGATGCTCCTCTGCCTTAAAGACAAAATAATTGAGCTACAGGCTCAGACAGCAGCTAACCACGCAAGTGAGCCTCAAGCATCACCAAATAAAAACCCAAATCAGCCTGATGACACACAAGACAATGCACCAACAGAAAGCAGACCTCCCCAGGTACAGGTACCACAAAATGTTAAAGGTGAACAGGGGGTCCAGGCCACCAAACCTAGCCACAGAATGGCAGCCTCAGGTTCATCACTGGATCACATCCCTCCTCCTTGGCACAAAGAATTTAAAATATCTGGACAAATTGGGGAACCAGGACAGAAAGATCGTCTCCCGTTTTCCAGCTTAGCACGGCAGATCGAGCATGGTCTTCTCAAAGGGCTGCCAGAGACTGAGATTGTTGATGCTGTCATAAGAGCCATTGTTCCTGGGATGCAGTTGCGCAGTTATTTAGAGGGGAAAAGTGACCTCACACTGCCCACCCTGAGAAGGATACTCCGTTGTCATTACCAAGAAAAGAGTGCAACAGAGTTATATAAACAACTGTCTTCTGAAGTCCAGAGCATGAAGGAGACACCTCAGAGCTTCCTTATCCGCGCTCTAGATTTAAGACAGAAGATTCTGTTTGCCTCACAAGAATCTGAATCAGGCCTACGATATGATCCAGTGCTCGTGCAGAACATGTTCCTCCACACAGTTATGACCGGCCTGCAGAACGATAACGTAAAACGTGACCTCCAGCCATTCCTGGAGAAAGCTGGCATTTCTGATGAACTCTTGTTTGAGAAACTAAATATTTCCTGTGCATATGAAAGTGAGAGGCAGGATAAGAAGAAGATGACAGCACCACAGCGGCCTGTAACCATTCATGCTGCTCATTCTGACCAGACTCCAATTGAGAAAAAAGAAAAGACAAGCCAGCTGAGTCAAAGTAAGAATAAGGTTGATATTCTTTCAGAACTGCAGGAGATGAAAGCTAACATGACTCTCCTGAAAGACCTTAAAGCTGAAGTGTCCTCTATTAAAGAGTCTATGCAGCAGCCCTCTTTCCAACAGCTGCAGCTGCACCCAAATCCACCATCAGGACTAGATGGCATCTCACCTCAGCTGACATCAGGCTACAATGACCCACCACTGACACACAGAGCAGCCCCACCACCTGCAGCACAACAAGGCTATCTTCAACCCCCTGCCATGCAACACAGGTACCCTCAAAGCTCTGCAGCACGGCACAGCTATCCTCAGGTTCCTGCAGCAGAATATGGCTACCCTCGAGCCCCTACAGTACAGCACAGCTACCCTCCACCGAACCAAAGGTATGACAACCAACACTCTCATCCCACAGCTACACTGCGGTATAGGAGGAGATGCTATGGCTGTCAGCAGGAAAATCTGGAGGACTGCACTCACTGCTTTAGGTGTGGCAGCAGCGAACACTTCTCAGCCGGTTGCAGAATGAGAAGATCAGGCCACCTCAGAGGAGGTCCTTTAAACGGGCAAGGGTTACCCCAGCGGGGCAGGGAGTGACCACTTCATCATCAGTGCCCCAACTATGTGCACGCTGTGGTGCACGTGGAAAAAATGTGAGGCTCAGACAATGTGCGGTATGTAAAAGTGTGTTATATTGTTCCAAGGCATGTCAATATGAGCACTGGGTTGTTCACAGAAGTCAGTGTCCAAAAACCTTGTGTTATACAGTCCAAGCCAAATCACAAAAGAAAAGACAAGCTAAAGTTGCACCATTGGTTGGACAAAAATATCTGATAGACTGCCACATCCACGGTCAGCAGGTTAGAGCTTTGTGGGACTCAGGTTCACAAGTGACTGTAGTTAGTGAACAATGGAAAGCAGATCACTTACCGCATGTGACACTGAGACATATTTCTGAAATCGTTGAAACTAATGACACTTTAAATGTGACTGCAGCTAATGGTGAAGACATGCCGTACAGTGGATGGATGGAGGTTGCATTCAAATTAACTGCAGGTGCAGGAGTCCCTACAACAGAAGTTGTTGTTCCCACCTTGGTGATTAAAGGTAACACTCTTGCTCGACCTATTATAGGTTCAAATGTTATTGGCCTTATTATTGATACAGAGTTACAGCAGAATGAAGCCAATGACAACCAGCAGCTAATCAGAACTGTTAAAGCAGCTTTCTCTGGTTTTGAAATGGAGGATGCTAAAGTATTTGTCGAGAGAGTTGCTGCTGAACAGCAATCACTGGAGTATGCTGTCAAAATGACCAGAGAGAATGTAAATGTCCCCAAACATACATCTGTAAAGGTGGAGTGCCGTATTTTGACACCTCCTTTGCAAGAAGAGACAACGCTAATCTTTGAGCCAAGTGTAAACCCGCAGTGGTCGGAGGGCCTAGAATTCACTGACACTCTTGTGAAACTGAGTAAAGGGAAAAAAACGTTCATAGTTGTGGATGTGCAAAACCCAACAGATCATGACATAGTACTTACTGGCAGGACAGTTATTGGGACAGCACAGCCAGTTCAAGCAGTGTACCCAGCAACAGTGTTGGAACACCCTTGCTCTGCTCCCCCAGTAACAGTAAATAATATGGAAGTCAGTAAGAAACAAACATCTGCTACTGATTGGGATCCTCCAGTCGACTTGAACCATCTTAGTCCCACTGAAAAGGAAATAGTTAAAGGAATGTTGAGAGAAGAGTCAGAGTCCTTTTCCATTTCTGATGACGACATCGGCTCCATTGAGAACCTGCAGCTCTCCATCTCACTGAAAGACACTGAACCTGTGGCCAAAACTTACCTGTCTGTACCAAAACCCCTCTATCAAGAGACGAAGAACTACCTTCATGACCTCATCACACAAGGTTGGGTGCGTAAATCCACTTCCCCGTATGCTTCCCCCGTTGTGTGTGTTCGAAAAAAAGATGGAAGCCTACGTCTCTGCATAGACTACCGTGAGCTGAACCGTAAGACTGTACCAGACCGCCAGCCCATTCCCAGGGTGCAGGACATCATGGACGGCCTGGGAGGGAACTCATGGTTTTCATTGTTAGATCAGGGAAAAGCTTACCATCAGGGATTCATGGCAGAAGAAAGCCGGCCTCTCACTGCTTTTGTGACTCCCTGGGGCCTATATGAATGGATCCGAATACCCTTCGGCTTAATGAACGCACCAGCCGCCTTCCAGCGATGCATGGAAGAATGTCTGGAGGGGCTCAGGGATGAAATTTGCATTCCCTATCTTGATGACGTATTGGTGTTCAGTAAGTCCTTTGAGAACCATGTAGAACATGTCAGGTCTGTGCTGAGAAGATTAAGAGCACAGGGTATAAAGTTGAAACCAGCCAAGTGCGAGATATTTAGACGAGAGGTTCGCTACCTTGGGCGTGTCATTTCATCAGAGGGCAGTAAAATCGACCCTACTGATACCCTGGCTGTCAGAGCCCTAAAAGACAAGCAACCAGCCACAGTGGGAGAACTAAGAGCCATCATGGGTCTCCTCAGTTATTATCGTCAGTATATCCGAGATTTCTCTCGAATCGCTGCCCCCCTTTATAACCTCATGAAAGCTCCTGCTGATTTAGAAAGGAATGACAAACGTGGCCCCAGAACAAGACAGAATAAAAGAAAACAAAGTGGGGCATCTTCCAACCACCCCATTGTATGGACAGAGAGACATCAGCACTTGCTGGAGGAACTCTTGGATCACCTTGTAGAGCCGCCAATCCTTGCCTTCCCTGACTTTAACAAACCCTTTGTCCTACACACAGACGCTTCCAATCTGGGTCTAGGGGCAGTTTTATATCAGGAACAGGAAGGAAAAATGCGTGTAATAGCATATGCATCCCGAACCCTCACTGAGCCTGAGAAAAACTACCATTTCCACTCCGGGAAATTGGAGTTCCTCGCCCTTAAATGGGCGGTGTGTGAAAAATTCAGAGACTATTTAATAGGCTCATCCTGTACTGTGTATACGGATAACAATCCGCTTACCTATGTCTTGTCAACAGCAAAATTAAACGCAACTGGATACCGGTGGGTTGCTGAATTGGCGGATTTTCACCTCACTATCCGATATCGACCCGGGAAAGAAAACACGGATGCCGACGTTCTCTCAAGGATGCCATTGGATTTGGATGCCATGATGGAACACTGTACTGAGGAAATGTCATCTCGTTCAGTACAGGCAGTTGTACAGTCAGTTGAGGACCCAGATTCCAACGCTGTGTGGTCTATGGCACTGTCCATTCAATGCAATGAAATTGGTAGGCCGGAGCAGCAGCCTCTCTCTCTATCAGAGATTTGTCAAGCCCAGAAAGAAGACAAAAATATCAGCCCAGTTATTGAGTGTCGTCAGTTGAACAAAAAACCTGACAGTAAACAGCTGAAATCATTCAGTTCACAGAGTAAAAGGCTCATCAGTGAATGGGAAAAACTCACCTTAGATGATGATGGTGTCCTGCGTCGAAAAACAGCTACCCGAACACAACTTGTTCTGCCTGACAAGTACAAGGCAACCATCTTGAAGGAACTGCATGATAATATGGGGCACCAAGGAGTCGACAGAACCACCTCACTGGTAAGAGAGCGCTTCTTTTGGCCTTATATGCAGCGTGACATCGACCACTATGTGACTCGTAGCTGTTCATGCTTGAAACAAAAGAAACCCACCCGAGAGACTAGGGCACCCCTAACTAATATTGTGACAACCCAGCCTTTTGAGTTAGTGTCCATTGATTTCTTACATGTTGACAAGTGTGCAGGCGGGTACGAGTATATCTTAGTTGTTATAGATCATTTCTCCAGATTCGCCCAAGCCTACGCCACAACATCCAAGTCAGCAAAAACAGTGGCAGAGAAACTTTTTAATGATTACGCATTAAGGTTCGGGTTTCCTCAACGTATTCATCACGATCAAGGAGGTGAATTCCAAAACCAGCTTCTGGCACAACTGAAAAAGACATCTGGAGTACTAGGCTCGCGAACAACGCCATACCATCCTCAAGGTAATGGACAGGTTGAGCGTTTTAACCGCACACTCATACAGATGCTGAGAACTCTCACAGAGAAGGAGAAATCAAACTGGAAAGACTCAATGAACAAATTAGTTTTTTCATACAACTGTACAAGGTGTGAAGTTACTGGCTTTTCCCCCTTTTATCTCCTTTTTGGGAGGACCCCAAGGCTGCCAGTCGACATACTATTCCGTCTGACACCAGAAACCGGCACGCCTGATCACCGGGAGTACATGAGAAAGTGGCGTGAAGGAATGCAAGAAGCCTACGAGATAACAAAGAACAATGCAAGAAAATCTGCTGAAAGAGGGAAAAGAAACTATGATTGCAAAATAAAGAGCTCAGAGTTGGAAGCAGGAGACCGTGTTTTGGTCAGAAACTTGACTCCAAGAGGAGGAACTGGCAAGCTCCGCAGCCATTGGGAGGACACGATCCACAAGGTTGTACGACGTGTAAACAAGGATGCTCCAGTGTACGAAGTTGTTCCAGAACAAGGAAAAGGAAGAGATAGCAGAATCCTGCACCGCAATCTGTTGCTCCCATGTGACCATTTACCCCTTGAAGTTCCTCTCAAAGTTGCTAGGCCGAAGACAAAATCTTCAAAACAGACAAATGAACAGGAAACGAATAGCCAACAGAATGACAGCGATGAGGACTCAGAGGATGAATGGTTCTATTACCCACCTCCACAGCCCCGTCTGAACAGGACATGTGATGCTCCACAGACATGTGATGAGGAGGAACCCACCTATCAGCTAGCAGACACTGAGTCCACTAGAGCACATGATGAACAAGGACAGGAATACGACAAGGTGCTGCAGCTTGAGGAGGAACAGGGCAGGATTGATTCACAGGGCAGAGATGAGGCACCTGAGGAGCTGGAGACTCTTGGAGACAGCCTTGTACTGCCACCTATGTCACCTCCCCCATGTGAAAGGCACAGTGAGAGTGTACAATTCCAAGACCGGCCAAGGAGAGGACGACGACCCCCAAAGCGATTCACTTATGATGAACTTGGTTTTCCAGCTTGTTACAGCCTAGGACTCCCAGCCAGGTCCACATACAGGTGTGATCCTGTGCAACACTATGGACCCCACTAACCCGGGGCCATGTGGTCAGATCCTGATCAGATTCCCATCTATCACCCTGTTTTCTTGTATGGGTGATTTAAAAACATTTGATGGACTGTTTCACATCCACACACATTCACTTTTATGGACCCTTGGGACATTGGACACACACACACATGCACTTCAGAACTGTTTTACAAATGGAACATGCCCAGAAACACACACACACTTGTGACTCTGAAGAAAAACATATTACACATTCACAATGGACTGTTCAAGCAATTGTGATCCAACACACACTCCATTGCAAAAACACAAGGACTTTGAGGCGGTCAAATGCCTTTATATGGACTGTGTACGGTTGCATTTTATGCACTACTGCTAATGGGACTGCTTTAATATTTGAATGTCGAGGACGACATTTGTGTTGAAGGGGAGTGTGTAATGGTTATGAGAATGTTTACAGTCAGAAAAATTCATTATATGTAATTCTGTGTGTTAAAAAGAGGAAAATAAGCAATTTGCTTTAATTCATAGAAGTACTTTAAAAAAGGGTGAAGAGCACATCATAATTCATGCCCATAAATAGAATAATGGTAAGAGTAATAGCACTGTGATTTCCTGATTGAATGATCTATTAGCGATTACTTTGGTCTTCAAGTTAAAGAGTCATAAGATGATGCATCAGCACAATAACGTGTCAAAAACGGCATTATTTAAAAGTTACTCTGCTCATTTATTGTTGTACCTTGTTTTCATGTTTTTGCTATTCAAAGTTTGTGTTTAAGAGTTCGCCTGTTGATCGGGAATCGGTTGACTATGCCTGGCATATCGCAAGGGACGCGTGTTGCTCCTGTTCGTCCATTATTACACTGGACGTGAGGGAAGTAACACCGTGTCCTGTGTCTTATTATTC